>CAUYRH010070058.1:0-29717 GCA_963574655.1 Perodicticus potto
AACTTCATAAGCTTGAGAAATCTGTTTAAACTTCTCGCCTTCATTTGGATTCTTATCAGGGTGGTACTTCAAGGCCAGTTTTCTATATGCCTTCTTCAATTCTTCGTGAGTGGCATTGGGCTTGACTCCCAAAACATCATAGTAAGTGGTTTCTTTCACCATTTTCTACAGCCGGTGAGAGGGCAGAGACCCACGCAGTGGAGCGGAAAGGAGCGTTTAGCTGTGCGCTACTCGGGCAGCCGCCGCTCTCCGCCTCCCACCGAGCGTTCTCTACAAATTAAGTTTTTAAAATGAAAATTAGTCTTTCGTGATCTGTTGTACTGGTAGAGTTTATACAGAAAATCTCTGAAAAATCAATTGGTAGAACGTCAAGGGCAGGAGGAGGGATAAAAATAGGTTAAAACCTTTTGGGTTGATTGAAAGCCTCTTCTTCACACTTGTAATTTGAAGCCTCTGTGACTGCAAACCCATAGAGCCTTGCAGTGAGGGAGATTTGGAAACTACGAAAGCTTGTCGCTGCTTGGCCACTGTCCCTCATGTCACATGCCAGGCGTCACCCAGCGCTTGAATCTCAAATCTATGTTGTGTTTTGTTTTGTTTTTTTTTTGAGACAGAGCCTCAAGCTGTCACCCTGGACAGAGTGCCGTGGCATCACAGCTCACAGCAACCTCCAATTCCTAGGCGCAAGCAAGTCTCTTGCCTCTGCCTCCCAAGTATTTGGGACTACAGGCGCCTGCCACAACGCCCGGCCATTTTTTGGTTGCAGCCGTCATTGTGGTTTGGTGGGCCCGGGCTGGTTTCGAACCTGCTAGGTCAGGTGTACGTGTCTGGCGTCTTAGCCGCTTGAACCACAGGCGCCGAGCCTGTGTTTATGTTTTTTCAGTCAACATTTTGTCTACTGAGCATGATCTCAGGTTCCGTAGAACCCCGCTTAAGAAACCTTGGTGTGAAGAGTTTCCCAAAACTACTTCAGCAAAGACCCAGGCACTGTATTAAAGAATGGAAAAAACAGGGAGAAAAGTGACAAGATTGGGAAAATTGATTCTTGGCAATTGATTTACATTGTTGTTTAACCACCTATTTTAGATATGAATTGTTTTCCAATCATATCTGATACTCAAGTTATTGGTTGATAAATATGAGAAGGAATATGTGACAGATTCTGTAAAGTTTTTGTTTACTATTTTGTTTTTTAGGGCTGCTCTTGAAGAAAATCCCTATTTCCGTTTGAAAAAAGTAGTGAAATGGTATTTGTCGGGATTCTATAAAAAGCCAAAGGTAATGATTATATTTTACTGTTTTTAGCCTTTATGAGTTCCTTATATTTTATGTAATCCATACACTATTTATTAGCAGTTACATTTCTTGGCTTCTTTGAGTTAGCAAAATTGTAAAATATTAGATTATTTAGACCTGCATTATGATTGAAGTCATTTATTTTTATTTATTTATTTATTTAATTTAATTTAATTTTTTGAGGCAGTCTCAGTTGCCCTGGGATTGAGTGCCGTGGAGTCACAGCTCACAGGAACCTCAAATTCTTGGGCTCAAGCGATCTTCTTGCCTCAGCCTCCCAAGTAGCTGGGACTATAGGACTACTTTTTTTTTATTTTTAAGAGATGGGGTCTTGCGCTAGCTCAGACTGGTCTCTAACTCCTGAGCTCAAGCAGTCCACCCACCTCAGCCTCCCAGAGTGCTAGGATTACAGGCGTGAGCCACCATGCCCAGCCTAATGGCATTTAATTTTATTTCATAGAGATTTCATTTATTGTAGAATTTTATAAGAAGGGTCACCAAATGAGAGTTAGGCCTGTTTTGACTGGTTTAAACTCTTTTGAATCTTCCATATTTGTAATTTGAAACTTGTATTTTTTTTTTTTTAACTAGGGACTAAAGAAACCTTATAATCCTATACTTGGTGAGACTTTCCGCTGTTTATGGATTCATCCCAGGACAAACAGCAAAACTTTTTATATTGCTGAACAGGTATTAGAAATGCATGTTATAGGAACAAAACTAATCTGGAAATTACTAAGATACTTTTATAGACTGTATTAACTCCATAAACTCACTAATGTTTAGCCTTTCATATTAGTGAACATTTGATTAGTACTGAATACTACTAAAATGCTATTAAATATCATACACTCCTAAGCATTATTATTATTACTGTCATAGAATTCTTAGCCCAAAATAAATCTTTATTTTTTTCTTACTTGCCTCAACCCTTTTGTTTCTTTTTTTGTTTCTTTTTTTGTTTTGCCAAACCTTATTTCCAAAACACCTGTTTGATTGTGCTTAGAATCCTTCAGTGGTTCTTCAGTTTCAAAATCAGATTTGCTCCCATTTGTCTAGTGTTCAGGGTCCTCAAGATCTTGCCAAATTTATTTCCAGTGAAATGCCTGCCTCGCCCTCCACGGTAGTCAGCCCTCTGCACTCATAGTGAGGTGACTTGGCCTTGCACTTTCGTGCCTCACTACTTTCAAATTTAATTCTTCCACCCCACTGTTTCTTAGTTATTCTTCATCTAAACAAACCTTGACCTGCTCATCCTTCATGATCCAGATAACTGCAGCTCCCAGTGATATTTTTCTTCTCAAACTTCTGTAATTATCCATAAAAGCTGATACTTTAACACTGGTATTATTTAGTAAAAATATTATACCAATTTTATTATTTGGTAAAAATATTTATTTCCCTTATTGAATTGTTAGTTCCTTGAAGGTCTATCCCTTCCCCTGTGAAACCCCTCTTTCTGTTGTATGCATAGAAGGCAGTCAGAAAACATTTTAAACATTTCCATTCATTTAAACCTATGTAAATATATTAATGACCTTCAGTGTTTTCCCCTGTCTGAGGAAGGTGATGTTCTCTTTCAGTAACAATGGTCTTTTATTATGATGATTCTTACCTGGAGTGTGAGGAGAATGAGAAGACCCTGTATTCTTTGAAAAACCTTCCTCTTCCCCTAGAGACCTGATACATCCTTCAGGTCAAAACCACTCATCTGTATTAATTTTTAGAAGTGAAGGATTAAACCACTTTGCATTTTTAGTGCTCCATGAACCTTCACAAAACAGAGAAGCTTGGGACAGATTTAACTGTTTCATTTCAGAAAACAAGATTTAAATATATTGAAACCAGGCAATAATCTATTAAATAATGTATTTGTCAAAGCTTTTGTTTAACTGTGACCGGTACCGGTTCAGTAATCCACGTAAAGAGTAAGCATTGTATTAGTTACCTATTGCTGTGTAATAAATTATTGCCCAAACTGAGTAGGTTAAAACAATATTTATTATCTCATTTGATGAAGTTCAGGAGTCTGGGAGCTGCTTAGTTGAGTGGGTCTCACTCAGGGTTTCTCTTGAGCTCATAATGAGGATGTCGAGCATTTTTACAATCACCTTCACCTGCACACTGGGTTGGGCTAGAAGTTCACTTCCAAGCTCATCACCTGGCTGTTGACACAAGAACTCAGTTCTTCACAGGGGCCTCTCCATAGGGTTTTCAAAATATGGAAGCTGGCTTTCAGAGCTAATGGTTGAGAAGGAGAGAGAGAAAAGGGGATACCTCTGCTTCCCATGATGGAAGTTACATTGTCACCTAACTTCAGAAATGACATACCTTCACTTCTGCACAAATCCCTTTGGCCCAATATAAGATGACCCTCGTTAATGGTGTGCCTACCAGGTGCATTTCCTTAGGCGTCAGGAGTCTGGTTACTACAACCACCAATACCTAATTTTACTGCTTGCCCCACTGTTTTCCTCTTACTCATTATAAGACTTGAGCTTTTGATAATAGCACAGTGATATGCTTATCTTGTTATACTTATCTCATTTGTGTTTTTTCTTGTGTTAAATAGGTGTCCCATCATCCACCAATATCTGCCTTTTATGTTAGTAACCGAAAAGATGGATTTTGCCTTAGTGGTAGTATCCTGGCTAAGTCCAAGTTTTATGGTGAGTTTTCCCTGTCCCAGCCTGTACCCTTTCCTGGGAAATAGTATTTTTCTAGTGAGCTGTTATTTAAATAGTGTCATGGGCTGTTTTCAGCAAGGAATTTATATATCATCTTAAGTGTCATCTTTACTTCATTAATTTCTGCCCCATTCATAAAGGTATGGTTCATTTCATATAAGGATTCATCATACTACGTATATGAGTAAATTCATCACAGATACCACTTACGAAAAGACATAATGAGTACCTTTTAGCCCTGTATAGTGTATATGTTTCTTTTGCCATTTTTGTTTGTTTGTTTTGTCTCCGTGTACCTGAGGGATCAGCCTTTCTATTTTACTCTTTTAAATACAGAGAAAAAGAAATCCAGGTACAGTTAGAATATTTGACCTAGGGTCAATCAGTAATGACATTGAACCTTGGACCAAATTAATATACTTACAAAAATTTTTGCAAGTATACGGAAAAATAGAGAAATGTGGTTATAGTAGAAACCTTACTATAAAAACTTTAATAATTCAAACAAATCATAGCTATACCAGTAGAAAATATATAACCTTAAATGCTTTTATTTGGTTTTAAAAATCTTTTTAATGGAGAAAAATCAAAGAATTGAGTTTTAGCCACAGAATTTTAAACCTGCAAGAAAAAAAACTGTTATGGTAAAAATAGGAAAAGTAAAATATGTAAACAGAAATCCAAGGTCTAGTTACCAAAGAGAGTGGTGAATCATAGGTAAGTCTGTAAGAGGGAAATCAGAGTAGCTTTTGACCAGGAACATGGTGAATGCTTTTAATTTTTCTCCAAGATGTCTTTTGTTCCTTTTGATACAGTTTGTTTTGGCTCTGGGGTTTTGTTTCCCTTGATGTTTGTTTTGGTTTGGTTTGGGGATATTTTTCACCTTGTTTTAAAAGATGATGGCTTATGTTTTTCTAAAGGTTGCATACATTTTATATTTGTGCTGTTTCTTTCCTTCTTCACCTTCCAGTCTTCCACTGCCATATCCTGACCATAGTGTAAATAAATGGCTTTCATGAGTGTGTATTTTACCTTTGTAGAAATTTTTATTGAGTACCAGATACATACCTTACTTTTGGGGATTATTTTAGCAGTTGGCCTTTTTTTTTTCTGTATTACAGAACAATTTGTATTTGAAAGAATATGCTAAATCCAGAATGAATTTAAGATTGTTAGAATTAATAAATATCTGGTTGAATACAAATGACATTTTTTTCTTTTTATTTTCCTTTTAATTTCTTTATAATACATAGTACTGTTCAAAACAAAAATGTTAACTTGGTTTTATGTGTTTTATAACATGCAGATGTAACACATATAACTATAGCACAAAGCCCTGGAAGAGAGTGAATGAGCCTAGAGGTCACAGTGTTTTGTTTTATATGAAGTATGATATTAACTGTACGTGGACTGAGAAATTTTAAAGACAAATTTTTGTAATCCCTAAAGCAGTAATTCTCACCTAGGGGGCATTTTGCCTTCCACTCCCCCACCACCACTACCACCACCTGCGAAACATTCGGCAATGTCTGAAGGCCTTGCTGGCGTTCACGATTTGAGATGCAGTAGGTAGCAGGATGGGGACACTGCTCCCCTCCTACGGTGCACAGGAGGAATTCCCCAGCCCCAGGTTTCAGTCGTGCCACGGTTGAGAAGCCGTACCCTAGAGCAAACACACAAAATAATCCCAGAAAGTACAGCAGAAAGCTGATAGGAATATTACAATGAAATGCTTTAAAAATTTTAAGTGATTTGATCAAGAACAAAAATCAAAGGGGATAGAAAACAACCATGATAAAACAGTAGCTCGAAACCCAACTATATCATAATTGTGTCAGTATTAAGGGCTCAAATAATATGATTTAGACATTGTCAGATTGGATAAAACAGGAAGGACCAACACACAGTAAATGCAGAGACACAAATAGATGGAAAGAAAATGAAAGTGAGAGTTAAAAGCTGAACTCTGCAAACATTAAGTACGAGTAGGATCGAGTGACTAAATAAATTTCAAGACAAAAAGTATTAACAGAGATGAAGAATATTTCCTTATAAAAGGCTTAGTTCCTCACGAAGGCCTGATGATCATGAATGCCTGTGTGTCTAGTGACTGAACTTCAAAATTTAAGAACAATAGAGTTAAGGGGAGAAAAATAGTCAATTCCAAAATCATAGTTGGAGATTAATAGACTCTCCCAGTAATAATAAGATGGCTAGATGAAATACAAGCAAAGATACAGAAGATCTGAAAAACACTAACTGAAACACTGCAGTCAGCAATTATAAAATACATGTTATTTTTGTTATAGACTGGTACGGACCATATGCTTGACCAAAAAACAAGTCTCTATAAATTTCAAGACTGAAACCATACGGTATATATTCTATACTTCAGTGAAATAGAATTAGAAATAAATAACAAGGTACCGAGGTAAAGACCAACTATCTGGAAATTAAAACACTTTTAAATAATCCCCAAATTAAATGGGCCAGAAAAGAAATCATAAAGGAAATTAGAAAATACTTTAAGTGATAATGAAAATATAGCATATCAAAATTTATAGATGCAGTGAAAGCAGTGCTTAGAGGGATATTTGTAACTTTAAATTGGAAAAGATGAGAGATCCAAATCAGTGATCTGATGTTTCACCCTATTAATTGAGGAAAAGAAGAGCTAATTAAACTCACAATAAGTAAAAGAAAGGAAGCAATAAAGAGCAGAAATGAATTTAGAAAGCAGATAAACAATGTAGAAGGTCAAAGAATCCTAGAGGTAATTTTAGACCTAACAAAAAAGAGGACACAAATCAGGAATAAAATAAGCAGAATCACTGATTCTACAGACAATAAAGTGAATATTATGGACAATTTTATACCAATATATTTGATAACTTAGATGAAACAGGAAAATTCTTTGAAAGGCATTTTTTTTTTTTTCTTTTTTGAGACAGAGTCTCAAGCTGTCGCCCTGGGTAGAGTGCCATGGCGTCACAGCTCACAGCAACCTCAAATTCTTGGGTGTAAACAATTCTCTTGCCTCAGCTTCTCAAGTAGCTAGGATGACAGGCACCCGCCACAACACCCGGCTATTGTTTTTTTTTTTTTTTTTGGTTGTAGTTATCTTTGTTGCTTAGCAGGCAGGCAGGGTTCAAACTTGCCACCCTAGGTATATGTGGCCGGCGCCCTGCCAACTGAGCCACAGGCACCACCAACAGGCACTAATTACTAAACAGACACAAGAAGAGGTATAAAATTTTAAAGAGCCTTACAGTTGAAGAAACTGATTTAGTAATTAAAAAATTTCCTTCAATAGTGTACTGCAAGCCCACGTGTCTTGAGTTCTTTTAAATATTTCAGGAGAAATATTAGCAGTTCCAAACAACTTCTTACAGAAAACAAAAGAGGAGGAAATACTTTTCACTTTCTTTTTGATACCAAGATTACCCCATCCCAAAACTAGACATTACAAGGAGAGAAAGCTACAGATCAATATTCTTCATGAATATACATGCAAAAATTTTTAACAGATTAGTAAATCAATATATAAAGCATAACATATATGCACATGCACACATAAATACAAGTCTGTATAAAAAGGACATGTATTGTAATCCATACATTAAAAGAATAATATATCATGATGGAGTGAGGTTTACATCTGAGTACAGAATTGATATATCATCTAAAAAATTAAACAATAATATACCATTTTAATAGAATAAAGGGGGGAGGAAGTATGATTTCAACAGATACAGAAAAAGGATTTGACAAAATTCAACACTTATTTTTCATAACAGCTCCCAACAAACTAGGACTAGATTAAAAGGTGCATATAAAAATTATATAGCCAATTTAATACTTTTAAGGTGAAAATTGAATAAATTTCTACCTAAGATCAGGAATAAGGCAAGGATGCCTATTTTTACTTTGTACTTCTGTACAAAATTGTGTTAGGAATCCCAGCCAATACAATAGACAAGTTAAGGAAAAGGCATAGAGATTGGAAAGGAAGAAATTCAACTGTTTACATATCAGATTTACATAGAAAACCATCACAAATATCTAAAAAAGCTAATAGAACTTGCAAGTCAATTTAATAAGATCAAAAAGCAGTTATATTTCTATACAGCTCACAGCAACCTCAAACTCCTGGGCTCAAGTGATTCTCTGGCCTCAGCTTCGCAAGTAGCTGGGACTGCAGAATGAAACTTTTAAAAAATAACTGTTTACCATAGTATGCAAAGAATAAAATATTTGGAAAGAGATTTAATGGAAAAATGTGTAACACTTGTGTACTATGTAATTTCATCATTGATTGCATTTTGGTACTTTATTTTTCTAAATTGTTTATAGGATTATTATATTAATCTTAAATATTTAAAGGTTGGTACTTAACTAATGTGACTTGCAGATAAGAAATAATGTTATATTCAAAAAAGACAGGTTAGACACTGAAAGTGTTTTATAGATATTCGATATATTCAAGATTTCTTATAACCCTCATAACACTATAACAAGCACATAAGTGTCTCTCTTAGAAGTACTTGTTTTATAAGAATGGAAATGTGGGTATTTCATGTTTTAGATGTAAGGTAATGAATACATGTTTGGACACATTGAGATTGAGACATTTTTAAAATATTCCAGTGTGGATGTCTGGGAGGTATCCTAAATTTATTTTCTGAATAAAGTTGTGCAAAATTTAATGAAGAATATTTATTTCAGGAAACTCATTATCTGCAATATTAGAGGGAGAAGCACGATTAACTTTCTTGAATAGAGGTGAAGATTATGTAATGACAATGCCATATGCTCATTGTAAAGGTAAATATTTTCTATACTTAAGTTAGCTATTCCTTAAATACTTTTTTAGTAAATGTATACGATCATAAATTATTATGTTTTTGAGGTTGATGGGAGTCTGACTTGTTATACTGAGTATTTCTGTAATGAATTAATTCACCCATAATGGACTTTTTGTGATACATACTTTGGTCTGAAGAGACTAATTTATAGAATGGAATTTCTTTGTATTTGCCTTATGTGCAAATTTTGAAATTAATGAAACTACCCATTATTTCAGTCCTCAAAAGCCATTTTCATTTTCTTCACCACCACCCTTTTTAAAGATTTAATTTACTATTTTTAATGTACTGAGTCCTTTAAAATATTTTTCTCATCCCTACTTTGCAGGTTTTTAAAGTTTATGTATTATTCTCCCTCCATTATTTAGAGTACAGACAAGGGTATTAATTAATAACCGTCATTTACTACATGCTAGACACCCAACTAATACCCACCTAATGCAATGTTCTTCACATTTATAAACTCATTTAATCATTTCAGCAGCCATGAATGAGGATAATGAAGTGCAAAGAGGTTTATTGGCTTAAGATCCCAGGCTAAGGTGTAGCAAAACCTGAAACTTAGAAGTTTATATCTCCATAGTCTGAACTCTTAATTACTTTGTATCAGCGGAAACATTCAGCTTGATCATTATTTGTACCTTCTATTCCAACCTATTTTTCTTTTTTGGTAATTATCCTCTATCTTAGGAATTAATTTATGAAAACACAGAAATGATTTACAGGGGCCTCATTTCATAGATGAGAAGAAACCTGAGAGGGGTAAAAGTCTTACCCAAGACCAGCCCAGCTACTATCCAAGTGGCCAACTTGTGGCCTCAGGCTAGATGATTTTTAGAGTTCCATGTGTAGTTCTTGAAATAGGCATGAAGTGAAATGAGTTGATAAGTATGTATAATTTTAAATTTTATGTCATTTGGAATAAATAAAATTATATTCTGGGTAATACCCATGCCATACCCAGCTACCAATAGGGTAACAACTTTGTGGCAATGTTTTTATTGCATTAAATAAAAAGAAATTATAACTCCTTGTGAATGAGCATACAAAATGATTACAAAGTTTTCTGTCCTGTGCATTTCCTAAGGTGTGTCCCAAATCACTCGTCTCAACAAGTATTTTATAGAAGTTCCACAGCCAAATAAGTCTGGGAAACTTCACACAGTCTTTTCCACTTTTGGAAATTAGCATTGTGCATTTGCATCCTAAAGGTTGCCTTAGCTTAGTCCTATAGCAGATGCATACATACAGCTTGTTTAACTTTAAATCTATATAATTTCCCCAACTTTCAGCCACAAAACCTATTTTGGTTTTTTGTTGGCTTGCTTTATTTATAAAGTTAATTCTTGTTACTTGCAGTAGTTACCTCTTACAAAGTCACCACAAACACTGAATTAGCAAATATTAAACCACTGCTTCCAGGGGAAATAGAAGGTTAGGTTTCTGTAAATCTCTTGTCACAACATTTTCATTAACCTATCAGTACATAAAACCTTGTTTTATGTGTGTTCCTGTTTAAACACACTTTATGGAATTATAACATTAATTATATGTTGTTGATTCATTAACATTGAACTAACAGTCAAGAGCACTAAAAGTCATGCCTGAGCAAAGCTTAAACACACATATTTTCTTTTTTTTTTCAAACTTCATTCAAGTTAATATGAGGGTACAATATTTAGGTTACATTGTTCTCACTTCCAGGGTAAAGTTCTATTTGTAGAAGAGCCACTCACCCAGGCTTTAACACACGTATTTTCTCTGTAAGGTATGTCCCAGCTTTCCTGTACTTGAAACACTAGATAGCACTTTACCACTACATTTGAATCCATTTTAAACAGTGAAATCAACATAAACGTGAAAAATAGGGCATCAAAATATACTCCAAAAAGGGCACTTTTAAGTATGGGAGGGGATACAAAGGAAAGTGTTGCCTTGTTTGACCTCAGATTGGAATGTGTGCAGCAGGTTGCTCAAATTTTCTTCCACTCTGCCCATGCCTGCCAAGGACCACAGAAGCACTGTGAGTATTGGTGTTTCAGTAGGTGAATCTATTCATGTGGAATCTGCACATGCTGTGGATCAGCTTGATGTGATCAGCTGTTATCTATTTACATACTACAGAACCAACTTTATGTCTCCATTATAGATTCGTATTGGATGAATGCCTTTGATTTATGTTTCTCCAGAAGGTTAGAATACAAAACTGCTTTTGATTAGCCCTTGTGTCTCTTCTTTTCCTTCTTTAGGAATTCTTTATGGCACAATGACACTGGAGCTTGGAGGAACAGTCAATATTACATGTCAAAAAACTGGATACAGTGCAATACTTGAATTTAAACTAAAGGTTAGTAGAGAGTGATGGTAGGTATCACCTAATTAAAGGGGAGCTGTGCTATTTTAATTTTAATCAGTAAAACTGTTGGTATTATGTAAGAGATGAGATGTAAGAAGTGATTAGATAGAAATTTCTTTGTGAATTAAATAAAGCATTGCTTTACAGAATACCAGAAGGTTTATGTCAACTTGAGCTCTAGCTGTGTATACTGAGAATTGTATTAGTTAATATTTCTGTGCACAAGTTGCTCTAAACCTCACAGGCTTAAAAATAACTGTGTTCTGATCCTCCTGAGCTTTGTGGATCATGAATTTGGGCAGGGCATACTTGGGGATGGCTTGTCTCTGCTGCAGTGTATGGGGCCTCAGGAAGACTTGTGGGCAGTGAGTGACTAGACACTTGGGGACTGGAATCATCCGAAGGTTTATCATTTACATGTGTGACGCCTGGGCTGGGATGGGCTAAAAGACTAGGACTGCTAATTCCAGCACCTGCGTATGTGGCCTGCCATGCTTGGTTTCCTCATGGCGTGGCAGCCTCACGTTAGACATCTTACGTGGCAGGCCAGGCTTTCAAGTACAAGTGTCCTGGTGAGCAATGCAGAGGCAGCATTTGCCTTCTGTGACCTAGCCTCATAAGCCAAATTATGTCACTTCCATTGTCCTCTGTTAGTTGAAGAGTTATAAAATTCACCCACCCAAATTCATAGAAAGGATTGTAGACCCTGCTTCTCAATGAGAGGGTGGCAAGGTCTCACTGAAGAACATCATATGGGCTGGAGGGGGAGGGGAGATATTACCAAGGCCGTCTTTGGAAAATACTGTGTGCCTCAGTGAAAGGGAAATTTGAGAGCTTTCACGGTTGTGGTTGTAAGGTAGTACTTTATGTTTAGATAAAAATATTTCTAAGAAGTACATGTTATGTATTACTAAATTGCTCTTGTGTTGATATCTAGCTGATCAGCGATTTTGCTCGAATGAAAAGCATCTCTTTAGTATTATTTGATGCAGTGGTCTTTGCTTGGTTTCTCTTTCTCCTTAGCAGATTTTTACTTGCATGGCAATATTAATGCTTGAATATTATGATGAAAGAGGCCACAGTATATACGTGTATAACACCTTTAAGTGTCCTGTGGGAGCATCCACATTTTGTCACTATGGAGAGACATCTGTAAGGCAGTACAGTAACTCAAAAGTATATTCCTTCTAGTTTTATTTTTGGGGAGGGTTTCTTGACTATATATTTTACTTTGTTTTCTTTGAAGGCAAAATAGTATTGTTGTTGTTGTTTTTCAGTAGATTGTTAAAACCACTATGTTTACTAAGTTGTTGTTTAATATAATGTCACATTGACAGGGCACAGCTTAAGAGTTAGGACAGTACACAGGGCCTGTGTCAGTTATATCAGTATCTTTACGAATATGTTCATTTTTGTTTGCTTTTACCAATTTTTTTCTATAGCAACAATTCAAATTTTTTTATTGAACATTTCTAACTAAAATTGAGGTAGTATTTCCCCATTTATGCCTTCAGGAGCACTATAACAATAGTTACTTTTTCTTGTCTACATTATATGTAAATATAAGGTAAAAGTAAAATGTTTAACATTTTCTCTTTTACAAGCCATTTCTAGGGAGTAGTGATTGTGTTAATCAAATATCAGGGAAACTTAAATTGGGAAAAGAAGTCTTAGCTACTTTGGAAGGCCACTGGGTAAGTACTTTGCATTTTAGCTTTACAAAAAGAATCTATTCTGTGGGAAAAAATTAACAATTATATTTTAAAATTAAAAGCTTTACTTATTCCCTTGCTAAAATAACATTATTCACTATAAGCTTCATCTAAATAGATACTTTGGTATTTTTTTACCAACAATATTTAGTTTTATCTAATATTTTATTTTTCCAACATTTTTATATCAGTAGAAAGTGCTGACACACATCACTTACTATGAATGCGCCATTTAAGAATGCTACTCGTATGAACTCATGTAGTATTTAATATAACCGTAAGAAGCAGGCTACATAGGGGTCCGTGTTATTATTGGTTGTTATTTTCTCTATTTTATGGAGGAGCAAACTGAGGCACAGAGAGTTTAAATAATTTTCTCAAGTGGTGGAGTGAGAATTTCAGCCCAGAAACTCTGGCTTCGGGGCTGTGCTTTTATACATAGTGCTTGTCATGTAGAAAAAAACGGCATGGTTGCGATGAGAGTTAGTTATATAGGTGTATATGAGAGCAAAGGCTTTGATGTACTTCTCTCCTTACCTAATTTCATATTTATGTGATTTTTGTTAAGAGGAGCTTAAATAAATAAAAAGGATGTGATACTGAGTTCAGTGATAGTCAGCATCATCTTGTAGCTGCAACAAAGAATGTGCTTTGCTTTGACAGTTTCAAGATGCTCATTAGACTTTGCATGTAATATTTAAAGTTCATCAAGTAAAACTTGTGAAATCTCACAAACCTTCTGTGTACTCAACTAAATATTTTTAATTGACTAGTATTGCATATTTAATCTTAATGTTTTTGTAAAAATGTCAACAAATTTGGGGCTTTTATATTTTTAAAATGTGTTTGGAGGATTAAATAACAAAGTATGAATGTATTACTAAACTATATAATCCCTTCCTAAATACAAATAATTCTCACATTAATTTTTAATTTCTTTAAATGTAGGATAGTGAAGTTTTTATTAATGACAAAAAGACTGATAATTCAGAGGTTTTCTGGAATCCAACACCCGACATTAAGCAATGGAGATTAATAAGGCACACTGTAAAATTTGAAGAACAAGGAGATTTTGAATCAGAAAAGTATGTATACCATTTTAAGCTAACTTCATGAAGATCGAAGTGTTTTTAATCCCTTAATGATATGATCATTTTGTCACTTTTCTCTGCCTTCTTTCATATTTTAATTCAACAAAATAGTTTCCCATTTGTGGGATGTGACCATCCTCTGTTTTGGTGTATGTGAATGTCAAATAAATATGATACAAATCGTCTTGTTTGTCTGCAGCTCAAAAGTAAAACTTTGAATTTTTCCCTTTCTCTTCTTACATGTTTCAGTACCTTGAAAACAAAAAGCATTTTTTGTTTGCATAAAATTATACTAGTAACTTGTAATTCATAGTTTCTATCTGGCAACTGTTGTTTTCCAACCTGGTTTAAGCATATAGGACTCTAGTAAAGGAATCTACTCTTGTTCTGTTCTCCGAAACGCAGGAGTGCTATAACTGGATAGGCTGGCTTCCCAAGGACTTGACATTATTTGGGTAATTACTATTCTTGAGTCATGAAATTCAAGCTAGATCACTTATACTTATTGTATGTACATTGCCTAATTGTATTCTCATTGTATCTCTTCGTGTTGCGATAAGGGCACTTGCTGGGCACATGACACGTGTTGTGCAGCCATCCTCACTGCACATTCCCACACGCCTACCGTTTACACAAGGATTCAAGTCTGTGTGTACTTTCCCTTCTGCACTCACAATGGAGGTTGTCAGAAGACGAAAGAATATGTATGCACCAGTTCTAAAAATTGTTTCAGCCATAACCACATGATGTTTTCCATCCAGAACTAAGCTGCTAAGCTTTGCCAAGGCAAATGATAATTTTTGAGGTGTGAATGTAATTCATATTTTAAAGATGAGGAAACGAGACTTTAAGTAACTTTTAAGTTTACCAGGTAAGATATGGCAGATCTAGGATGCAGCCCAAGTCTGATCGCAAAGCTTTTGTTCTTTCAGTTTTAATATGCAAGCTTCCCAGATGGGTGAGATGTAGATGTTCTACTTGTATTTAACAGATGAAAAAACTGGTAGGGAAAATGATTTTACTGCAGTAGTCTTTTCTTTTAAATCAGTAGTTTTCAACACTGGCTGCACATGAAAGTTCCCTGATAATTCATGCATGCAAGGTTGAGAAAATTGCGTTCCACTATTGGATCTTTGAGGCCAGTAAATCTTAAGCAGTATGGGTAAGACTCTTCTGGGAGACTTGTTAAAAGTGTAGATCCTTAAGCTCTATACCTTCAATATGTTCCTATCATCTTGGGTCAGCAACATTGACTACCATTTGTACTAAATTTCTCTTGTTGAGAAAATTAGTCTTCACTTAGGAACAGGTCTCTCTCTGCTCAAGGCACTGGGTTTAATATTGTGACTCATTTCTAAGCATAGGAGCATGATTGTTGCCAAAGCTAGGAATCCATCTGAGCATTATTTTCTCTCAAGGGGATTCAAGCCAATTCTATATAGATTCAATTTTCTGTTTGTTTTTTAATACTGTGTATTAGACTCTGGCAGCGGGTAACTCGAGCCATAAATGCCAAAGACCAAACAGAAGCTACTCAAGAGAAGTATGTTTTAGAAGAAGCTCAAAGACAAGCTGCCAGAGATCGAAAGACAAAAAATGAAGAATGGACTTGCAAGTTATTTGAACTTGATCCACTCACAGGAGAATGGCATTACAAGTTCGCAGAGTAAGTAATTAAAAAGAGTTTATTTCAAATAATAGTGTGTGGTCTTTATTTCTAGAATATTTCTGTTCAATGGAATAGTCTTTTTTTTCTTAAACTGTACATATTAATGTGAGATTTAAAACCTGACGTTCATTCATTATAAACTTTATGATGGTTAGCCTATAAAATAAGCTCAGGCTCAGATTAGATATGGGCATATCTTAATATGAGGACTGTGTATATAATTACCAATGAACATTAAATCCTAGAATAGAAAGTTTTAAAGTTCTCTGTTCAGTCATTAAGCAATTTTTTTTGTTTTAATTTTACCTAGTACCCGACCATGGGACCCACTTAACGATATGATACAATTTGAAAAAGATGCTGTTATCCAGACCAAAGTGAAACATCGCACTCCAATGGTAGGTAGTAAAAATATAAGGATGTCTGACAGGTATATAAATTTATTATCTGTGGCAATGAAAATATTTACTATTTGGTTCTAAAATTTAAAATATGGGGGAACAAAATAGCAAGGTAGACAGTTCCCAGCCCTTGTCACTCAAAAAAAAAAAAGAATGAAAGAAAAATGAGCAAAAGATGTTAACCAAATTTGCCAGGACTCTGGAAAAGAGTCAGGTTTATAGCAACCAAGTGAAACTGTTAAAAGCCAAAGAAAGATTCTTGAAAGCAGCAGAGAGAAGCAATTTGTTACATACAAGGGTTCCTTGAAGGATTAACAACTGATTTCTCATCAGAAAGCATGAAGGCCAATAGGCAGTGAGATGACATAGTTCTAGAAGAAAAACCAAACTGTCAGCCTAGAATTCTTTTTTTTTTTGAGACAGAGCCTCAAGCTGTCACCCTGAGTAGGGTGCCGTGGCATCACAGCTCACAGCAACCTCCAACTCCTGGGCTGAAGCAATTCTCCTGCCTCTGCCTCCCAAGTAGCTAGGACTACAGGCACCTGTCACAACGTCCGGCTGTTTTTTGGTTGCAGCCATCATTGTTGTTTGGCTGGTCCAGGCTGGATTCAAACCCTCCAGCTCAGGTGTATGTGGTTGGCGCCTTAGCCCGTTGAGCCATAGGCGCCAAGCCCAGCCAAGAATTCTTTAGCCAGTAAACTGTCCTTCAGAACTGGGATAGAAATTAAAACATTCTCAGATAAGCAAAAGCTAAGAGAGTTTGTTATCACTAGACCTACTATACAAAAGTTGTGAAAAGGATATGAAGTCTCAGCACCTGTAGCTCAGTGGCTAGGGCGCCAGCCACATGCACTGGGGCTGGTGGGTTCAAACCTGGCCCAGGCCTGCCAAACAACAATGACAACTACAACAAAAAAATAGCTGGGCATTGTGGCGGGTTCCTGTAATCACAGCTACTTGGGAGGGTGACGCAAGAGAATCACTTAAGCCCAGGAGTTTGAGGTTGCTGTGAGCTGTGATGCCACAGCACTCTTCTGAGGGCAACATTGTGAGACTCCGTCTCAAAAAAAAAAAAAAAGGTAAATATGCAAATATAAAAACCAGCATTAGTTTGTAACCTTGTAGGATTTTAAAAAATAAATGAATAAAAGGTCATTTAATTACTCATCTTTAGTGTTGAGCATACAGTGTGTACCAGTGTAGTTGGTTCCTACATAAGATGGGGAGGAGGATGGAGCTGTGGGACAGCAGAGTTGCTCTGTGCTGCTGAGTTCAGTTGGTGTCATGGAGGGTGTTATAAGTGTAGGTTCAAGGTCATCCTCATGGTATCCTCAAATAAATTATCTGAAAATATATACACAAAAGAAAATGAGAAGGGAGTCAAAACTGTGCACTATGAAAAAATCAGCCAAATACAGAGGAAGGCAGTAATAGAGTAAATAAGGGACCAAAAAGGAAAAAGACATCGAGAAAGTCAGTAGCAAACTGGCAGAAGTAACTCCCTCCTTATCAGTAATTACTTTAAATGGATTAAACTCTCCCAGCAAAACCCAAATTGGCAGTATGAATTAAAATAAATAGGACTCTGTTCTGTCTACAATAGATTCAATCTAGATCCATAGACACAAATAGAGTCAAATGAAAGATTGGAAAAAGATATTTCATGCAAATAGGAAAGATGAGGTAGCTATACTAAAATCAGACGAAATACACGTAAGTCAAAAATAGCTATAAGAGACAAGAAGGACATGATATATGAAAGGGTCAATTGATCAAGAATATGTAGCAGCCGAGTGCAGTGGCTCACACCTGTAATGCCAGCACTGGAGGCTGAGGCGGGTAGATTGCTCGATCTTACAGGTTCGAGACTAACCTGAGCAAGAGTGAGACTTCATCTCTAAAAAATAGCCAGGCTTTGTGGCAGGTGCCTATAGTCCCAGCTACTTGGGAGGCTGAGGCAAGAGGATCTCTTGAACCCAAGAGTTTGAGGTTACTGTGAGCTAAGACGCCATGGCACTCTGCCAAGGGTGATCAAGTGAGACTCTATGTCAATACATAAATAACTAAATAAAAGAATATATAGCAATTAGAAACATGTACGAATCAACAGAGCCCCCCCCCAAAATATAAATTCATATGGAACTGCAAGAGTCCATGAATAGCCAAAACAGTCTTGAAAAAGAAGAGCAAAGTTGAAGAACGCGCACTCTCCAGTTTCAGAATTTACCACAAACCTACAGTAATTAAAACAGTATGATACCAGTGTAAGCATTAGGTATATGCTTACAAGTGGAATAGAACTGAAAGTATAAGTAAACCCATTCATCTGTAGTTAATTTGAATTTTGACAAGAATATCAAAACCACTCAATGGGGAAAAAATGCTCTTCAACAAGTAATAGTGGGACAATTGCATTTTCACCTGCACGAGAATAAAGTTGAACCCCCTATCTCACACTATGTATATGTAAACTAACTCAAAATGAATCTACAACCTGACAATAAAGCTAACAACCACAAAGCTTCTGAAGAAAATGTGTACTTCTTTGTAATCTTGTATTTGGCAATGGTTTCTTAGATGTAACACTAAAAGTACAAGTAACAACAACAGACATAAATTGGACTTCATCAAAATTAAAAACCTCTATGCATCAAAGGGATGCTATCAAGAAAATGAAGAGACAGTCTACAGTGTGAGAAAATATTTGCAAACCTTTGATCTGATAAGGGTTTAATATCAAGACTACATAAAGAGCTCTTACAAACTTAAAAATAACTCAACTTAAAAATGGGTAAAGGACTTGGTTAGACATTTCTCCAAAAACATACAAATGAGAACTAATAAATGAGAAATATTCCGAATAGAAATAGAAATATCGTTAGTTGTAAGGGAAATGCAAATCAAAAGCACAACTATGTACTGCTTCGTACCTAACCCAACATCATGAAATGAAAATGTTTCTAATATTGGGAACAAGATAAGTATGATTCGCCCAGCATGGTGGCTACACCTATAATCCCACTACTCTGGGAAGCCAAGGTGGGCAGATTGCTTGAGCTCAGGAGTTGGAGACCAGCCTCCGCAGGAGCGAAACCCCATCTCTTAAAAACAAAAAATAGCTGGGTATTGTGGTGAGCACTTGTAGTCCCAACTATGAGGGAGGCTGAGGCAAGAGAATCACTTAAGCCCAAGAGATTGAAGTTGCTGTGAGCTATGACAACATGGCACTCAACCCCAGGGAGACAAACTGTCTCCAGAAAAAAGGAAAAAAAAAATATGATTTGTAAATGCTGTTATTTAACAGTCTGCTGGTGGTAACTAGCTGATGTAGTCAGAGAAGTTCGGGGGTCTATATTCATATTCTTGTGTGCATAAAAATATCTCCGGGTATAAACTAACGGTAGGTGAGTCCCTATTTAGTGGGGTAGACACTGGGTGTATAGAGACCAGGAGGAAGACGGAAACTGCTTCCTTTTATGTTTTTACTTTTCGATGTTTGTGCCAATTTTTTTTTTTCTGATGAAAATAAAGGTAATTTGATTACATGAGTGCATCACATCTTATTTGTTCAATTTTAGCTAGACTGTTTCATCTCTGTATTTATAAATATGGTGCCTATTAATAGTTTGACAGTTGTGCAACCTTGGGCTTTAATTACAAAATACCGTGCAAATTAACATAGTACTGATTTTTGTTTTTTCTTCAGGTTAGTGTCCCAAAAATGAAACATAAGCCAACCAGGCAACAGAAGAAAGTAGCAAAAGGATATTCTTCCCCAGAACCTGATATCCAAGACTCATCTGGAAGTGAAGGTAAAAATATTAAAAAATATTTATGCAGCCTGTTCACTTTGAAAGTCTAATTTTTAAGAAAGATATTACTATACTATGTTCAATATATGAAATGGCTTTTTATATTAACTCAAGAAGATATATAAGAGTTTTGGTGGGAACTGGGATGGGGAACCTAGTCTAGGTCACAGATCATGCAAGACCACCATGAGGAAAAGATGTAGGAAATGGGGAAAGGGGAGATGTGTGAGTAAGAACTGCGCTGTAACAGTAGTTCTTACTCCTTAGTAGCTTCTGAGAAATTGGTAATGGTTCCTCAGATTGGATTCAGGAAGTATTTTTTGCACTTTCAGCTCAGTTCCAGGCTTCAAATAAGTTTTTCATTCCCCGAATAATACTGTAGTGTTTAAAAGTCACAGGCAAGTAAAAGACTGTATAGAATTTATGGATTACTAGCTTAAGTAGTATGCCATTCTTGTTCAAGTCAGGTAATGTGTAAACTGTCTTGAACTACAGTTGAGATATAATCAAGAAAAGATTAAGGTAATGTCTGAGACACTGTGGAAAATATTAGAATTTAAGCCATAAGTTCTTCAAAGTTCACTCTGAGCTGGGGAGCCCATTTGCACCTAGGGAGATAGCACCTAGTTGGGTAACTAGGGGAATGGTAAATACCAGGAAATTAGTAAATGATGAGTGGTAAAAGTTGAAAGGAGAGGGAGCTCAGTTCAATTTTAGGGAAGGTTCTTGGAAGAACCCTGATAAATTATTACGATTTCTAATGGATTAATTGTAATCTAAGCTGGGGAGGGTGAAGTGGGGACAACAAGCTAGAATAGTAGATGAATAAAATGAATAAAAGCAGGACTCACATGGTACTAGTGCGCTGCAAGGGAGGATTGGTTGCAGTGTTGTTATTCCTATTTTACAGGAAGCTGAGACACAGACTTTACCTGTCCAAGGTCACATACCCATTAAGGAGTTATATGTGTGTTACAGATGCAAATATTTTACCTATAATGTACCAGCTGACATTTATTGAGTAATTAATACATGCCAGACTATGTATATTAAACACACCTTACAGCAATGGTGTGAAGTTTGTATTATTACCATCTCTATTTGAAAAATGAGAAAGCTAAGACTGGGAAAGAGGTTAAGATCTGAACAGAAATGAAAAGGAGGGAATGGATATGAGAAGGGATCTGGAAAAGCCTATGTAGCTTGCTGGTTGGCAGTAAAAATTTACAGAAGTATCAAAGCCAACTGAAGAGGCTTAAAGTTGGGTAACTAGGGGAGTAAAAATAGCATTAACAAGAAAAAAGTTCAAAGGAGCCCAGAAAGACAACTTCTAGGCCAGTGGGTAAGGGATAGAGAGTAATACCTTCCCCAAGTTAATACATGTATGTATTTTTCAAATTAATTATTTTTGTTTTAAAAACTGATGCCATGCAAAACTTAGCTAATTGGTGTTTTCTTAAATATATAGTAGAACCTACATAATTGACCACCTCCCTACATTAACTACCTCTTTAAATTGACCTAATCACAGACCAGCTATGCGCCGATACAATAGGACTAGTTCCTTATGTAGACTTCCTCCATACTCAGTTTACAGAGGTTCTGCTATAGTCCTAATGTTCTGTGTTTGAAACTTCAAAAATACAGAGTTTTAGTATTACACTAATCTCAAAACTACAAAAACAATGCCTAGGGAAATTTTTATGATACTCGACTCATTAGTTCGAACTGTAAATTGTGTTTATGATTACAACTTCATTCTAAATGTCTTTTTAGCTCAATCATTAAAACCAAGCACAAGAAGAAAGAAAGGGATAGAACTGGGAGACATTCAAAGTTCCATCGAATCTATAAAACAAACACAGGAGGAAATTAAAAGGTAATCTATACTGACAGTGGCTATTCATTTGAGTCCAGAGGAGTAGTTAAGAATCCTATTATGTAGGATTGCACATGCAAACTTTACTTTTCTGTAACATTGCTAAGCCGAAATAGAACACTGGCTTCTATCACCTGAGGTCTGACACTTAATGAAATACTTCCAACACTAAAATACTAGAGGCAGAGGGGAGGGTACAGTTTGCCTCATTATTGCTGTGGCACGCTAGGAATGTAGCTGCATTGGGTGTGGAGGTGGGTTTGTTTCTGAGAAAGTCAGTTAACAAAGGCTCTGCAATCCCTTTTGTGCATGGCTGATATTTAACTGGAATGTACTAGTTGTTGAATTATTGAAATAACTTTCATAACAGTTGGTAAGTAGTCACCGCCTGGAGACCTTTGAGTACTCTTGCAGTTCCAGACTTGTCCCGCTACACACCACTCCAACATCCAACAACTAAAGTTATTAACACTTGGGGAGTTTCCTTGGAGAAGGGGTCCTGATCCTATTTGCTAAGACTAGCATGAGTTCAGTTAGCCCAGCTACTATTATGTTTTTGCACTCAGTGCTAGATGTTCTGGTTGGTTGAGAGAAAGAGAGATGGAAATGGTCTCTGTTCTTGAAGACATGACAGCTTAAATTTAGTTGCCATTTTCATCTCCAGCCTTGGCTTCTGCCATTCCCATGCACCCATCCCATGCTCTAGTCCTGTGAAACTCCTTACATCTGAGAACAAGGTCTGCATTGTGGAACTTTGCTACACTGCCACTTCTTACATTGCCCTTCCTCTCATCTTGCCCATTAAGAAAATCCCTGTTTATCCTTCCTTGAGAATTAAACTCAAATGCCACCCTTATTTATAACATTTCTAATCACTTACCTTGCCTCAGTTTGCATATCTCCCTGTACATACTCCTTGTGAGTTCTTCATACACTACAGACTTGCCATTGTGCGTGTCTCCTGCCCTCCGGGGTCTCACGGCCTGTGAGCTCCTTCAGAGCAGGGAGCGTGTCTTGTGCATATCGGTATCATCAGCCTTATATAAAGTGTTCAAGTTTACTAATTTAATTATATTTACAAATTAATTAGCCTACTTCATTTTTTGCCTTTTTTCTTTCTCTTTTTCTACACTGGTAAAACATTTTAATAACAGAAATCAAAAAGAGAATTGGTATTTTACTAATCAGCTTTTTTTAGCCAAAACCATGTAGGGTGGACATGTGACAATAGTATAAGCTCATTTTATAACTAAATTAACATTTACTTTCGTTATCATATGAAATGCCTGGAGTTGTCTTCAAGATGGGAAAGTTATTAAATCTAGCCAGTATTTTTTCCTGGGAATTTTAGAGTTTTAATGTACCCCCTTTTCTCTCTAAAGATAAGAGAGAGAACATAGCCAATGGAAAAGCAAAATTTGTTTTTAAACCACTGTTAGAGAAAGGGATAGTCTCTATTCCATCATGTGCAACAAAGTTTAACAATTATGTTTGATGCACTGTGATGGTACAGTGTGGAATTTAAACAAAGTCTAATAGTGGCTTCACAAAGCATAATCAGCTCCCTGTTTGGATAAAAGTAATTGCTTGAACGTTTTACTTTAGATAATGTAACTAAATGCTCTGTGACCATAAAATATCAAATCGTGAGTTCTTGGCTAACATTTTTGGCAAATCATTATAAAATTTATTGTTTATTTTTGTAGAAATATTATGGCTCTTCGAAATCATTTAGTTTCAAGCACACCTGCAACGGATTATTTTCTGCAGCAAAAAGACTACTTCATCATTTTCCTCCTGATTTTGCTTCAAGTCATAATAAACTTCATGTTTAAATAGAACTTCGCTACTGTTGAATCAATGAACTAGAAAGATGAGATTTTGCCTAGGACCAATGACCAAGTTGGTTTGGTCTTTATTAAAACATCACAAAATTTCAAAAAACCTTGGGGATAAATGTAGAGGTGTTAATCTTTCCTATCTTTTGTCCTTAACCTGAAATAAGAGCTATCCTATTTGTTATTAAAGTTACCTGTGTGATAAATGCCAGGACATTTCTAGCTTTCGTGAAAGTGTGTCTACATGTGAGTATAATAAATCTACGTGTATACACAGTTGTCTCTTACGTACTTGTACCTGATAGTAGTGTTTGTATCTGTAGTATGGTCTTAGATACAACATTAACATTGTTCATAACAAAAATGCTATCACTCTTATAAATATATGTAATCTATTTTCTTCATAAAACAGGCACAAAGCTTTTATCAATAAGGAATTACGGACTGAGAAATGATAGAATAATAGACATGAATAACTCCATACATTGTACTGTTAAAATAATTTCCAAACACCCAGCTCAATTGTCTTCTTATAAACAGTAAGAAAATAGTGTGAATGATCAGTGTATAATATTGAGACAGGTGGCAAACTGCGTTTTAAAAAGTTTACACAAGATTTTTTTAGGCCCTAGAATTTAATTTAGTATTTATAGATACAGGTATGTATGTACTTAAGTGTATGTCAATATGAAAAAACTTGTATGTAACTATTTGGATTGATTATAATACCACTTTAAGCACTTGTTGAAAAAGGTATGGTCAAAATTGACTGCTGTCTTTTTTTTCACATTTTTGTGTTTTTTTAAATCAGCTGGTTTGTAACTTAGGTCAACTTCTAGAGATGTTTGTAGGGTATATGGAATACTGATAATTCATGTTTTTCATTTAGAGTTAGACTCTAGTATGTTCAGTGAATAAGTAGAATGCAAAAATTATAACCAATATTTTACTTAAAATGCCAAAAAGAGAAAGGCAGTAAAATGCTGTGTGGTGGCCTTTACGTGTACATTGATATTGGTTTATTTAAAATGTGCAATAAGTTGAGCATCTGAGAAGAGTATCATGTTCTGAAGTTTAAGTCCTTATTATCCTCCTGTGTTCTTAGTAAATTCTTTGTGGCAAAACCACAGTTCTTTAAGATTCCTTTCGTTGAGCTCAGGCATGCTTTTTCCTAAGTTTTTTTTGTTTCTTCAGTTTAGTATTTTGACATTTTGTTTTTACGTAAATATCAACAGTCTGCAAAAGCAAGTTTTACCAAGGTAGTTAAGCTTAGGAACATAATGTCTTAAAGTATATCCTGGAATCCTGAAAGTACAGAGTTTGAATTGATTGTTAAGGAAAGTGGAGGTCAGAGAGAGGATTTTCTCTGGCCACATTTGCCTTTGCCTGAGACTGTAAGACTCTAATAAAACTATAATCAACTGTTTATTATGCTATGATAAATACAAAATCAAGGGATGACTGCTGAATTATGAAAATTAAAATGATAAAAAGAGCTTGCTCTTTTCCCCTAACAAATACCTATCTTAACTCCTATGTTTCTAAAAAGAACCATTCACGGCCAGACGTAGTGGCTCGCGCCTGTAATCTAGCACTGTGGGAGGCCGAGGCAGGTGGATTGCTTGAGCTTAGGAACTCAAGACCAGCCACAGCAAGAGCGAGACCCTGTCTCTACTAAAAATGGAAAAATCATCTGGTAGTTGTGGCACTTGCCTGTAGGTACCACTGCTCGGGAAACTGAGGCAAGAGGATTGCTTGAACTCAGGAGTTAGAGGTTGCTGTGAGCTATGCTGCCACAGCACTCCACCCAGGGCATCAGAGTGAAACTCTGTCTCAAAAAAAAAAAAATTTCCCATGTTTTGTTGACAAACTAATGTATTCTATATGTACATGTGAAATTACTTTTAAATTGATAAAAGCATAAATAAGATGTACCAATACTCAGTATTTTCATGAGTACAGTAGAGAGAGTGGTTTTTTTTTGTTTGTTTTGGTTATATTTCGTATTTGTCAATATAATTTTGTATTCACATTCTGTTCCAACATTATGTTCAACCGCCTATTCGTTGATATGTGCTATTTTGTAAATACTGTACAATTTGATCTTTCTTATGGTTTAAATTAGCATTAATTTATTTACATGTATCTTCATTGGCTAATCATGAAAATAATTTTATGATTAAAATCCTGAAAACTTAAAAACTGTTTGTTAGGGACCCAAATCTTAGGGTTTTGGTTGTATCCACTTGTATATTATTTTTATTTGGTCTAAATGGTGTTTTATTTTATGAGTATCTCCTAAGACTAGAAAGGTAGTTATTTTCCTTATTAAAAAAAATTTTTTTAGGGAGGATGTTATGGGTTCTTACCCAAAGAGTCAAACACTATTTCCTAAGAAAGAGCAGGTTTATTGGTGACAGTTTTTTTATTTACTAAAGTCCTCTTAATGCTTTTAGTTCTATGACTTCCTTTCTATAAACTTAACACAAAACTCAGGAATTGGTGGCATAATTTTAGGTCAGTTCTTATATAGTAGGATTAGTATGTGAATCTTTAAAATACATAATTAACTTTGTATTTAGCCATAATATGTAATTGACTTTAAATTTTCTTTACCTAGAGAGTAATCTCCTTTCATACATGGATTTATAGTGTGATTTATAGTTTCCAGTTGCCTGAGAGCCTCTTGAGGGTTTCTAGAATTTACAACCTTATGACCAGTTTTCTTCAAAAAAGTATCAAAATTTTATTTTCCCACATAAAAACTTAAATAAGTAATAATTACTGACACGTGCATTTCTTTCTTAGTTGTTAAATTACTATGCCATCAGTTATCCACTGTTGACTAAGATGTAACTGGCCCAGGAGGGTAAGGCAATAAATAGGGCATGTGAAATGTTAACTTTCAGCAATAGATACTTCACTTGTATTTCATGTCAGTACTCTTTTATATCAATTATAAAGGTACAACGTAATCTTTCTCATAGCTCAGTTGGCAACTGCATTCCATTCAAAAGTTGGCCTTGTAAAATACAACCATCATTTAGTATTCACGCTTTTGTGCCTTTAAGAAAATGCTTTTTGTCATTTTTGTGTTATAGAACTATAGTATGATTCAGTGTTTATAGGCTTAATTGTCATAAAAGAGTCATTTCCCTGTGTCATTTTATTTCCTTTTATATAGCTTTAGTATATTTAAACAGTAATGCTGTACTTTTATAAGGGTTTGTCTATTTACCTATTTCAAATATATTCACTCAGACATCACTGAAGTAGACTTGTCAGATTATTCTGAGATTCGTAAACAGTGCCTTTTTGATGGAAATCACACTGTTTTGGGTGTCAACTTGTGCCATATACAGACAAAATTTTGTGGCAGGCAGTTTTAACTTTTTGAAGAATATCTTAAGCAAAATTTAAGAAAACAAATACATAAAATTCCATTTTTCTAGTGTTCAGCATTTCTATTGAGGAATGAATATTTATGGTTTTTTGTTTGAACATACAGTTATGACATTATTGATGAGCCATGCATGACTTTGAATTATGTTAAATAAACAGAAATAGAATATTAGCATTTATGTCAAATTTTCCAATTTGAACCAATAGGAGAAATCACAGAAGTCAGTTTGTTTCCACTTCTACCTTATTATACTAAGTGCAAAAAGAGATTCTTTAAAATGTATAACCTGCCATTATGATGTAATTTGGTTTCATTTTGTTCTACCTATTGTGAGTTCAGTATTACTTACTTTTTGTTACTTTTGACATACTGTTACAGTTTTCATTGAAGATGGACTGTTAAAATTGTATAGGACCAGTGTCTTCTTAATATGGTTACCATATTGAGAACAGCCACAAGAAACCCATGACAAATGAATGTGAATGTACTTTCTAAAATACTTAGAAAAATTTCTTTCTTCATTTATCATGTAAAATTATTTTACCATTGTGACATCAAAATTTTTCATTTAAAGAAAAAAATGCCATAAAATGTTTGAACTGATGAGCTACAGAATTCAGCTGATTTTTTTTTCACTTTTTAGCATGCTAATATTCATCTAAGTTTAAATATTGTTTAATGGCCATTTATAAATTCAGGCACTACCACTGGTCAGTTTTGTATGATAGAATAAAAGTATATTACCTGCAGATTAAGTACAGCACACTGTCAAATAATTTTCCTTAAGGTGCATAGTAAATGTACAGATAGTCAAAGGCTACTGTTTTCTAATGTATCACATTTCTAATCTATTATTCCTCACATACTATAAATGTTTGCAGAGACAAAAGAATTGAATTTTTCTAATATGTAAAATATGCAGACTTCTTCAAGTAGGCATTCTAAATAAAGTTTTTTAAAAAGAGCAAACTGATCAATTGACTCTCAATAAGAGATAGAATGGGGGGTTGGGGAAAGGAAGAACAGAGGGAGGGAAGGAGCGAGGGGGGTGGGGTCTTGGTGTGTGCCACACCTTTTGGGGGCAAAACACAATTGTAACAGGGACTTTACCTAACAAATGTAATCAGCATAACCTGGTTTCTTGTACCCTCAATGAATCCCCAACAATTAAAAAAAAAAAAAATTGACTCTCAGTATACACATGGTGGCTAAATTGCTTATTCCTGATTTTAATTTTGGGGGGATGGGGTGCAGGTGAGGGTAGCTGCAAAGGATGACAAAGGGCTTGAAAAGAATTTAGCAGAATCCCTAAAGTACGCTTTACTTGTTGTTTTATATTCATTCTTGAATCTTCACAAGAAACTGAAAGTGGAAGCTGGCTAGATTTTATACAAGAATAATCTGAAGTTCAGTGAGGTGTAGTGGCCTACAGCTATACAGTAAGAGTGACAGGCGTGGTGACTCACACGTGTAATCTTAGCACTCTGGGAGGCCAAGTCTGCTGGACTGCTTGAGCTCAGGAGTTGGGGACCAACCTGAGCAAGAGTCTCTAGCCCGGTGTTGTGGCCGACGCCTGTTGTCCCAGCTACTCTGGAGGCTGCGGTAGGAGGATCACTTAAGCCCAAGAATTTGAGGTTGCTGCGAGCTATGACGTCACCGCACTTTATCCAGGGCGACAGTGAGGCTATGTCCCCAAAACAAAGAGTGACAGCGCACTGCCTCTCCGTGTAAGGGCAGAAATGTGAAGTCATGTCTCCACGGTACACTTTAATATTAACAGAACTCTAATAACAGCACTTCACTTCTAAATATTTGGAATAAACCAAATGCTTAATGTCACCCCTTTCTGATAAACAGAGCCAGAAGCAGCAGGACTTAAACTAAAACCATAGGAAAGTTGTTTCCCCCCGCCCAAGTCACCTTTTAGTCCATAATGAGCGGACAGCAGACGACTGAGTGGGAGACTGGGGTTTTACTGATACCTGAGCCCGGGACACGTGGCAAAGCTCCCCGCGGCAGACAGAACCCCCGCAACGCGCGGCTGTGGCCAGGCCCGCCCCGTCTCTCCTGCATCTAGAAACTTGGTGACGGGAAGAGCGACTACCGCGGAGAAAGGACACGCGTGACCCGAGGCCGAGCCCCGTCACGGTCCCGCCCTGGGAGGGAGGGGCGGGGCACGGCGGGTCGGCCACCCCCGACGCGAGCGCACGGAAACGCGCCCATCCGCGGAGCCGCCGCCCCCCGGGGCCCACCTGTGTCGGGCTTCCCCGCTGAGCGGGCGGAACATCCGCCGGCTCCCGCGCTTCCGCTTCCGGGTCATGCCGGTCCCTTCCGCTTCCGGGCGCGCCGCCCTTCCTGGCGTCCTGCGAGCTGGCGACGGCAAGTGGCCCCGCTCCGAAGTTCCATGGCCGCCGCGGGGTCTGTGGGAGCGGCGCTGCGGGTGACCGAGGTGCTGGAAACCGTTGTGAGCTGCTGCGTGGGGCCCGAGGGGCGGCAGGTTCTGTGTACGAAGCCCACCGGCGAGGTGCTGCTCACCCGGGATGGAGGCCGCCTCCTCCAGGCGCTCCACCTAGACCATCCCATGGCCAGGTACCCGCGTCCCACCCTCGCCCACGAAGCCCACCGGCGAGGTGCTGCTCACCCGGGATGGAGGCCGCCTCCTCCAGGCGCTCCACCTAGACCATCCCATGGCCAGGTACCCGCGTCCC
>CAUYRH010070060.1:0-26512 GCA_963574655.1 Perodicticus potto
AGAAAACTCTGCCAAAACTAGACAGAAAGTCCAAACATCCTGAGAGCATCTGTACCATATTGCAGCAATTCGTAATATTCATAATCACTGCCAGGAACATCAAGCAGAGGACTCGATGTTCAGTGCAACTTTTCAAATGTAAAAAAGTCTATATAGGTGGAGTATTTGTAATCCGAACACACAAAATCTGAAATGCTCTAAAATCCAGAGGTTTTTTTTTTTTTTTTTTTTTGAGACAGAGCCCCAAGCTGTCGCCTGGGGTAGAGCGCTGTGGCATCACAGCTCACAGCAACCTGCAACTCCTGGGCTCAAGCGATTCTCCTGCCTCCGCCTCCCAAATAGCCGGGACTACAGGCGCCTGCCACAACACCAAGCCATTTTTTGGTTGCAGCTGTCGTTTGGAGGCCAGGCTGGATTCAAACCCGCCAGCTCAGGTGTATGTGGCTGGCGCCTTAGCTGCTTGAGCCTCAGGTGCCGAGCCAATCCAGAAGATTTTGAGTGCCACCATAATGCTCAAAGAAAATGTTCTTCGGAGCATTTCAGATTTTCAATACTGGGGATGTCCAACCGGCAAGTATAAAACAAAAATTCCAAAATCCAGGGGAAAAAAAACTCAAAACACTTCTGGTCCCAAGCATTTCAGTTAAGGGACAGTCAAAGGATAATATGAGATGAGCCCTTTTTCTTAACATATTGATTTACTCATAACACTATCCTTAATTCTAGACTCTCTTTTACCCAGGCTTTCTTTGAAAGAATGATCATTTCCGTTAGAATCCCGCAGCCATCCATGTTTGCTCCTCCTGATGGGAGAACCTCGATAGCCTTAGCACAGTCGTTAGGATACTGCCGAATGGGGGGAGGACACAGTGGCATGAAGCTCATTAGTAAAAGTGAAGATGTAAGATCCTACAGTCATGCCTGCCGGACCTCACGAAAAGCTCCACTACACCTTTCCCTGTGAGTCTAGTCACGGCCACACTGCCAGCGAGTTCCCAGATTTTCTTTCAGTAGAGAAGAAAGAATCGGAATCAGAACGCTTGAACAAAAGGCCGCAAACAGCACACGGTTTGTGGGTGAAAAGACCAAAACTATTAAAGTTGCGTTAGTTAGAGGAAGACATCAGTCACAGCCAATGGGCACCACAGCTCTGGTGGCCGTGTGCTTTTCCTAAAACAATATTAACTCTCATAACAAGGTATAGAAGACGGGTTCCTCATCTGCCAATCAACCTAGTGAGATGCCATGAAGAAAACACGGTCCCTTATTACTACACACTGCCAAAAATTAAAACTTGCACATAAATATTGCTTGTAACAGACTTTGAGTGTTTCATGCAAGAAAGCCTTGATTTTTCCTATTTTGATGGGAAACTTCTGAAGGGTGGATTGGTGTGCCTGATTTAGTCATTTCTGGAGGATTTTTGTTAACCTTCAAACACAACACCCACAGTGAAAGAGGAAGACACCGTCCTCTATCCTCCACTACAACTGCCCCAGGCTCCCCACCTGCTGCTGCTCTCCCATCCGCCTCACTGCACTGCCCTGCTCTTAGTAACCCTGCAGGCGCTCCCGCCACCATGGCAACGTGTGAAAGAGGCCCCAAATCTCCTACAGAACCAAAGTCTGAAGGCTTTTCCTCCTGGGGTCTGCTGTGTCAGGGAGATGGGTGAAGGTGCTGAAAACCACGCGTTGCAGAATTTAATGGAAGGTGCCAAGACCTGCTTCTATTTTACTTTTCATTTTTCATATACCATACAATGCATCTAATGAAAACAAATTTATTTCAAAATGATTTACGGTCAACGTTTAAAACTTTTTCACCTTTTAAGGTAAGTAATGTAGAAAATGACGAGCATCTTAGAAAATGCATGCCTCAAATCAGTGACAATCTTTCATGCCCTCTGATCCATTTTTATACCTTTGTACCAGACCATGAGTTTGAACGCCTACAAATTCCTCGAAAGCATTCAAGACCCTTCTCCTTGTTAGGTGGAGAGTGAGAGAGAGCCCTTAAGTATAAAATAAACAGCTGCACCTGACTTTAAACGATCAAGCATTTAATGCTATGTAGCAAAATTCCAACGTGACTCTTCCAAAAAATGTAGATGCTACCATTGTGGCCTTTCTCATCTTGTGACTGGGGCTTCTGATATAGAAAGCTCATATCTTAAAAAAGAAAAATCTGAGCCTGCACTTTGGACCATACTTAATACTCTAGCTCACCCCCTATTCCTTACCTCTTCCTCTTTGGCCCTGTTCCTACATTTTGTGGAAGAGAAATTCTCTTCTTTAAAAATTTTTAATTAAAATCTTCACCGTATATATTTATGGGGTACCATGTAATGATTTGCTATACAATGGGGAATGCTTAAGGAAGGTGATTTTTCCATGGATGGAGGCTGGGAAGAGGAAAGAAGACAGAGCTCTGCAGCCCGGTTCCTATTAAGCCACAGACCAGTACCCAGGGCCTAGGGACCGCAGGCCTAGACTAAGTGAAAACTCGCTCCCATTCATAACACGTCCTGAATCTGTCCCTTTTAAGGTTTTCCTTCAATCCATGTTCTCCAAGCATTTTCTTGTTCTCTTTTGCGTATTTCCACTGAGTTAGAAAGCTTGCTCAAACTTTTTATAGTGTCTAAAGACTACACTCTCTACAATAGCCAAAATGGAGAAACAACCAGGGTCCTCTGATAAATGAATGAAGAAATAAAATGTGGTACATAGTTCCATACAGTGAACTTTTCAGCCCTAAAAGGATAGAAATCTAGACACCTGTTACAATAGGGATGAATCCCAGAAACGTTATACTAAGTGAAATAAGCCAATGCCAAAGAGACAAATTCTATATGATTCCATTTTTGTGTATTTGACCACAATTAAAAGTTTTGAATTAGAAAATGGGAAAAAATAGCAATAAGTGCTAGACAGAAGATATTAATTTCTTTTTCTAAGTGTAAAGACATTTAAAAACAAGCTCAGGCTTGAAGGGTTAATAACAAGAAGGAATTACGCTCATTATCCCTTAGGATATGGATCTTCCAATTTTAACTAAAACTAAAAACAGAAATGTTCTGATCACAAATTATAGACTGAGTAAAGGAGAGGAAAAAGGCATTGACATTTTCGGGAAGCAAATAATGTCAATACAGTTTAAACAATTAATGAATATGGAATGTTGTGGCTGGTATTAAATTCCTCAAATTGACCATTATACACCAATGGAAATATCAACCAGATTTAATTAGAACTAAAACACAATAATCTGAAATCTCTTCTTAAAAAAAAAAAGGTAAGGGGTAGACATGGTGGCTCACACCTGTAATCCCAGCACACTGGAAGGTCGAGGCGGGTGGATTGCCTGAGCTTAAAGGTTTGAGACCTTTCTGAGTGAAAGCAAGATCTCATCTCTAAAAATATCTGGGCCTTGTGGCGGGCACCTGTAGTCCCAGCTACTGGAGAGGCCGATGCAAGAGGATCACTTGAGACCAAGAGTTAGAGGTTGCTGTGAGCTATGACACCACAGCGCTCTATCAAGGACGACAAAGTAAAACTCTGTTCCCAAACAAACAAACAAAAAAGGTACAGAATAATGTAAAATGTGTGTTTGGCTTGTAAGCAAAGAAAATCTGATTTTTTAAAAAAATTTTTTAAGATTACAGGAAACTGTGCCCCCTTATAAATTGTCTCCCTAAGAGTACGTATGTCTACTTAGTAAATAAGTAGGTAAATAAGGCCCTTAAAAACTTGCACCAAACATGATTGTAAGAGGGACTTTACCTAACAAATGCAATCAGTGTAACCTGGAAAAAAAAAAAAACAAAACTTGCACCAAGTTTTACTAGTTCATCTTCTCACTAATGGCCTAAGTCGTTGCTTATAAGTTTCTGAGCTTCGGAAAGTTCTTATTCTTCACAGGATTTTAGATACATACTCGGAAGCTTCCAGAAGAACTTCAGTGGACAGTTGGTAATCCAAGAGGACTGTTTATAGATGGGCACACGCTCATTTGTTCCTCCCGATCCCTGTGAGAGGCAGGCAGAGGTCACTGGTGCTGCCTCTGCTGGTAGATGAAGGGACAGACTAACGCACAGTAAAATGCTGTCCCTGCAGTCATTGAACTGGTGAGTGAGAGTGAGGATGGGAACCGGACTGGACAGGCCACCCGGTGGATTTACAGCAAATGTTCAGCCAGGTTCACTGCCAGAGGCCAATGTCAACCCAGTCCTGTGTGCTCTTCTAGAATCCACCCGTCTCCCTCCGCCGAGGCTGCCCTGGTCTACTCAAGACCTCCCCTTGCGTCACCCAGATTTCCACAGAGCGTTTTCCTCCACGATTCCCTTAGGATCCCAAGTCCTAAGGGATCATCCTCATAACAGGTCCCTGAATAGGGGAAGAATGGGGGTGCTTCGTGCCACAGAAGATCTTTACTTCCTATGGAGATTTTGCTGTTTGTGCCCAATGGCGCTTCCGAAGCTACTAAAAACAGAGGTGTAAAATGAAATGGCAATCATGGTAAGAGTTCCCGCTATTTCCCAAATTATCTGAAATCTTAGTAGTCCCCTCCCCCCCCCCACTATCCTAAACATCTCACTCACTCTTCACTTCTCATGGATGACACTGTCACTAAAATGCAGACTGCGTGTTTAAGAGGTTCACTGAATCATAAGATAAGTTCCACATGTGACGTTAAGTACAAAGGGCAGTTGGAGAGGGGCGGGGAGATCTAGTCCCCAACTACGGAGAGAAGGGAAGATGAACTGTGTTCAGACATCCTGAGGGGTATGAGATGACATTTGTTGCAAGCCTGCAACTTATAAAGATGTAGCACTACTGCTCCACGAATGGCCGTGAGCACTCTACATAGTTTAAGGCCACGGGCACAGGCAACTCCCCAACACAGGGTGGGCCCAGGTACCGGTTGCCTCATATTGGATTCCAAATTCCACGAGAATAAACATCCACGTCATTTAACGGCTTTTCAAAAATAGAAAGTACATTCTATTTGGAAGCACATAAAAACATTTTCTAGTCAGAAAAGTTCCACATAACTCCCCCGAAAATACATTTCCTTGCCCATTTTAATAATCTGGAACAGCTGTGGCGCGTATTATTGCTTTAAAATGTCTGGAGAAACTCATTCCATTCCTGCAATCCAAAATTTACCAATTCCAGGTTTTCGAAAGGGGGGATGGTATCTAGTATCTGACACTATCCCCACCCCCTCAAAAAAATCAAGCATCATTTGACTTTACTATGTATGCCTGTGTGTGTCCCCAAACATCACGGTGTACACCTTAAATGCACACAATAATTTGTTTTAATAAGTCAGGTATCACTAAGAAAACTTCAAATGACCCGGTGGTCTCTGATGCAGTGACTGTCGATACCACTGATGGGACATCACAATTGCGTCGAAGGAATAAGCCGCTTAGACATGGTTTGGTCAAGTCAGAAGACACGATGTCCTCAGCCCTGAAATCACCTTTGCTGGTTTACTCTGGGCCTAAGATCCTGATCAGTAGTTACAAGGCATCCTCTATCACCCTACTGATTACTGTGTGCAACTGCTACATAAATCAGAGGCATTTATGATTGTTATTGCTAATGAAAATAAACCCACAACTGCTTTTCATCATGTAGTTCTGAAAGGCTGGACATAGATCAAGTAATTTGAACGCACTGGGGAAGTGATTATTTAAAGTCAGTGTCATGGCAAGCTTTCCTAAAGGGGAAAGTTGTTAAGAAGCGAGAATCACATTATCTGGATTGATCTCCCACCATTCTCCTCTTTCCTTCTCCCAATCATCTTGGCTGAAGAATGATTTACTTCCTAAATCATTATCTGCAGCTTCAGTTTTAAGGGACAGATCCACATTTACTCAGCGGTCCATGGGACACCTTCCCTCTGAGGTGCCTTAGATGGCTCAGACTCACCCTACTAAGACTAATCTCCCCCAAACACCTGTCACATCTTGACAAATGGTCTACCCAAATGGGTAATCCTCTAGAAATTATTCAGCCTACTGGCCCCCTCCCCCAACTCAGTAAAACCCTTGGATTCTACCTCTTCCTATGTCACACTCTAACTCTCCCTGACTGGGAACCTCTCATTTTCCTTCTGGTTTACTGGTCACCTCTCTCCCCTGACGTCTTTCCTTCTGCATTCATCTACCACCCCGCGGCTAAGTGGACTTCCCCAGAAGTCATGTATAAGTCTGTCCTCTAAGGTTTTCAGCAGCTTGCACAGAGCCCATCCTTCCTGCCCTATTCCTGACCAGTGTAGTGGTCGCAACCTTCATTCCAGTGTCCACAATGTCCTGCACAGGGGATGACACAATAATGCGTCATGCTACGTATGGCACATCTTTCCATATAATGACCTGCTGCCAGGAAAGTCACCCTCCTTCTTGGCCAAATTCCCCAACGAAAGGTCAAAACTCAGCGCAGCTAATGTCTTGGCTGGAATCATTTTCTGACTCTCTCTTCACTTCCTCCTTCAGATGTTCATTCTTCATGCTCCCGAGTAAGTATTTTTGCCACACTCAATGTTACCCTGAGCAACTTACTGTCAATGGTTTGCTTCCATCTGCATTCACCAATTAAGCATTTTTCATGTATTCACTCTCCCAATAAACATGACTGTAAACAAGAGGAATTTTGCACCCTTGGGGGCCCCAACACAGAGCCTGGTACCCAGGCAAGGCCGAATCAATGTGCCTCATAACAAAATAGTTTGCAAAGGCGCAGTTAAACAGTGATAAACATCTTAAAACAAGGTTCGAAAAGCCGTTAAGCATTCGAGTTTGCTAGAAAGAAAATCATCACAACAGGTAAGACATTAGCCAAAGTCAAGGTCTTGAATTTAGAAATGTTGGCCTTTCCAACTAAAATTGCCTCCACGTTGAAATGAATCTGAACCCAAAGAGAGATGAGAGAGGAAAAAAAAATCCGCAAAAACAAAAGTTTCTAATTGCCACTCTCGTGTCCTGATGTGGAAGTGGCCGCTCCACAGCATAAATGTTTGGTAAAGTTTAAAAATACACGCAGTCAGGCAGATGGTTACAATCATCTTTTGGCAACATGAGTTTTGATTTCATATGGAAAAAAAATCCCTGAAAAACAAGAAACCCTGACAAACCGCACTGTGTTCGACTGTTCCCAGTACTAGTCACAGGCCAAGACTGTGTTAAGCAACCCTCCGGACTCCGGGCCACCCTCCATCCGCAAGAGGCACACTGCTTCTTGACACTAGCTTTAGAAAAGGATGGAAACGAACCAGAAAAAGTCGACTTTGGACTCCACCCAAGGAAATGAAACACAGATTTCAATCTGTAAGCCCCCCACACGGTACAATCCACGGCAGGGCCATGCCCAGTGTTAGCCGGCCACGATTCCCTACAGGAGAACTCCATCCAGCCGCCTGCTGAAGTCCGTAGGTCTTGAACTGGCCAGTGCCTGCTAACGTGCCTGCTAACACTTCGCGCCTGTCAGAAGCGACCTTCAAAGTTAATTCAGAAACAACATCAAACACATTTGCAGATTCAGGCTGGAATGCCAGCTCACCAAAGGAGGATATTTTTGAAACACCTAAAAATACATTAGCTGTGAAGCATCTTATGTGCTTACGGAAGCGTTTATCTTTAGACATGGCCCCACTGCTTAAAATGGGCCCCTTTGATTCTGGTCTCTGCATTGTTTGTTCCATAAAACCAACAAACTAACCAAAGGGCTGGGTGGAACAGAGAGCGGCTTCCTCCGGAGCCGTCCTCAACACCATAATTGCAGGCGAGCCCTGAGCTTCCCAGCGGCTCTCCCATGATGTGGTTTGGAGCCGTGCCTCTGAGCCCGACACAGGAGTCTCCTCCACGCCACTGACCCAGAGCTCAGCCATCCCCATAAGGGAGAGAACGTGCTTCTCTCTCTCATTCTGCAGAAAACAAAGTGGCCACACTTCAGGGCTTGGGGATCGCTCCAGGCTGGACGGGAGTTTAACCTGCAATACAAGAGAACCCTCAGCTGCCCCTGTCAACACTGTGTTTAGAGGCCGGGCACGTAACAACTTGAGACGGCCAAGACTCCAGAGGACACAGGAAGGCAGAGACCCCAAACACCCTTGTCTGTCTCACTTTCCTTAAGGAACTACCAGGCCTACAAGAACCGTGTTTTCACGGCCACTGGGGTTGACAAGGCTTGGCGTGAGCAGAGCAAAGCTTCCGTACCTCCCTTCTCATCATCTCACGGGCTGCTCTCTCCCGTGCTCCCATCTCTACCCTCATCTCTTCCCCTGGGAATTACTGTAACCTCCTCCAGGCCCGTCTCTTTCTAGTCTCACCTCCTATCACTTCCCTCTCAACTCGTCAGAAGTTCTTCTCAGGGAAATTCTCCCTTCCAAAAATTTTAACAGAGACAGTGAGATCTCTCTACTACCAAGACAGACCATCGAGCCACCACCCCTTTTTAACAAGAGTCGGGAATGTTGGGGGGCCTAACGCAACCGCATCAATGCAATTAATTTCTCAAGAGCTGGGAATGTTGAGGGGGCCCCACATTACAAACCCTTTCCCCTCCCCTCTTCTCCTCCTAAAATAAAGACACCAAGGATCTGGCTAGCTTCACTCCCCAGAAGTTCTCAGCCAAAAGACTCTTACCTGACCAGCAAAACCTGTGGAGTGTGCCCACCTCCCAGGGCCCCATATAAAAGTGGTCTCTAACTACCCCCAGGCACAGACGCCATCTTTGCATTGCCCAGCCATCACCCTCCCCTTCCAATAACGCCGGCCTGAACATCTCTTTGGCCTCATTTATACCTTTCACTATTTACACCTTTCACTGCCAATCCCCAAACTTTCCACAGTAGCTTTAAGTAAGGGAGGGTTTCTCCACTTCGGTGCTACTGACACCTTAGACTGGACCGTCCTCTGCTGTGGGGTGTCCCGTGCACTGTGGATGTTCGGCAGCACCCCTGACCTCTATTCGCCAGAGGCCATTGGTGTCCCCTGACCCTAGTTAATGACAACTAAAAACATCCTCTGATAATGACAAATGCCCCGCAGGGGCAGCATCATTCTATTAATAGTAGAGAACCAAAGCTTTAGGTTGGGCTAGAGTATCATGGGCTCAGCCCGCTCACAGCAACCTCAAACTCCTGGGCTGAGTAGCTGGGACTATAGTCACCCGCCACAATGTCCAGATAATTTTTCTATTTTTAGTACAGACAGGATCTCACTCTTGCTCAGGCTGGTCTCAAACTCCTGAGCTCAAGCAATCCACCCGCCTCAGCCTCTCAGAGCGCTAGGATTACAGGATGAGCCACTGCACCCAGCCAGGGAATCAAAGTATCTAATCCCACCCCGCCTGCCCATCAAACGTCTCAAGGGTCCCCAAGAAACATCCGATTCCAGAAGCAAAGGAAACCTTCTGATGTGGCGGGACCATCACATCAAACTCAGCTCACATCTCCATCTCCACGGACGGTGTCCACTCGTCTCCTCTCCTAACCACTTCTCACCGGGGCTTTGCCATGTAGTTACTGTCACCCCCTCCACAGGCTGTCTCCTCGCACCACAAACACGCCCCCTGCCCCTCCCTCCTTGACTCTTCAGGAATGTACAGGTGTGTGTGCTTGTCCTCGCCAGGTCTTATCAGATGGTGGTGGGAAGAGACAGAGGACGTTGGGCCCTTCATCAGACCTTCTCCGAAAAGAGGGGGCAATCAGGAGAACCAACCTCTCCATGGCAGGAGGCCCAGAGCCATGGGGTTCAGGGAGAAAGCCCGGGGTCAGGAGCTGGAGTACGAGCCTCAGCGTAGTCAGAAAGTCCCCAGAAGGTATGAAGGGGAGACCAAGAGAAGCCTCCAGCGGGACGAGCCCGGAGTCCCAGGGAGGGAATCCCGCCACTGGGCACAGGAGTATGAGCAGAGTGGAGCTGCTCTAGCCTCTGAGTGGGATCTATGCAGGAGCACAGCACCTAAGACACCGACATCAAATCTGTGTGGCTTCTGTCCCCTCCACAGCAAGCCTGGGGCAGGGCACATCCAGAGGCACAGTTAAGGGGTCCAGCTGTAAAGCTTCAGGGCTTCACAGAGGGGGCAGACTGTGTCCTCATCATACACCTTGGCACTCAAGGGGAGACTTTCCTCAATTGTTCAAGGCTGTGTGCTGTGAGCTGGCCTTGGTTTTATCTTCCCACTAACTCGCAAGCTTTGAAGCTGGAGATGATGATGTTAGCCTCTTCTGAATCCTCCTTAATGCAGCATCAAGTTCAAGGCAGGAGCTTTATAAGCAAACACTTGTTGGTGTGAGACGAGTAAGATGCAGAGAAAGGTGCATACAGAAAGCGTAAAGTTTCTAGAGCTTCTTCTTATTTTATTTTAAAACGTCCCATCAGGTAGAGGGGTTATGATAGCTGGCCTTTTACAACCATAAATTTTAAAAAGTGATGTTCAGAAGATTAAATTATTAATATGGCACCAAAGGGTAGATGAGTGGGGAAAATGGGTAGTTTAACTCTGATTTGTTTATTCTGAGTGCTTTCAACTTTTTATCACTTTCCAGCCCATTTCAATAGAGGATACCAAAAGCTAGGAGAAAAAATATTTTACTAGATCCTAATAAAGTCCCTTGACAAAAGACTGGTCCCCAGAAAGAAAAAGTGAATATTCCTTATTAGCAGAGGACAGGAGACCTCTTGCTATCTGGAGATGGAGTCAACGCACCAGCAACTGTGTAAGTGGCCAACTCGAAACGAAAAGTCAGCACATAATGCACAATCCAGACACCAGCAGGGGGGGAAGTGCCACCTGAGTCCCTGTTCACGGGATACGGGCCCCTCTGCAAACATATCCACACTCACCCCAGAACCTGTGAATAGCTGATGGTCCAAGGCCAAGGGACTTGGCAGACTTGACAAAGTCAAGGACCCTGAGTTGGGGGGTTATCCAGAGTGACCTGAGGAGATTATGCTGGCAGGTCCCTTCTAATCATGAGTCCTTAAAAGCTGACGACCTTTCTTGGCTGCAGACAGAGAGCAGGAAAGAGAAGGGAGGAGGAGAAAAGATTTAAGGCTACGAGAGAACCTCAGTCCATAGTTACTAGCCAGGAGGATGAAAGAAAGGGACCAGAGAAGGCAGGTAGCCTCTGCATCAGTACGCCATGAGAAGTGTTGAAGATCATTAATTGAAAGAAGGGGCACAGTAAGTATATTCTTTTTTTTAACTCTGTTTTTTTTATCAACATAATGTAAGTGTGCAAGGAAGTTAATTATAAGTTCAAGTGTGCCAGGAGATAAAGGTTGAAAACACTGAGATGCTGGGAATAGGCATCAGGTGACAGCAAGAGAACAAAGACCTCAGTCCTACAACCACGAGTAACTGAATTCACCCAACAGCCAGAATGAGCAGGAAACTGATCTCCCCACCTCCCAGAACTTCCAGAAAAGGACGCAGCCCTAGCAACACCTTAATTTTAGCCTGATGAGATCCCTGTTGGACTTCTGACCTACGTAAGTTTAAGTGAATAAATTTGTTGCTTTAATCCACATATACATGGTAATTTGTTATGCCAGTAACAGAAAAGTAATATATTACAACACCTCTGGTACAAAGCAGTTCATTTTTTTTTTCCCTGTTGTAAAGAAACAGACAAGCATTGAGCCAGGGTAGTCTCTGCACATAACAAGCACACAGGACTTAAGTCTTTTCTTTAAAGACAGCAGAGTATCGAGTTTGGGAAACACAGGTTGAGTATTTCTTACCTAAAATGAAGTGTTATGGATTTCAAATTTCAGGGCTTGTTGAAGTATTTCCACCATACTGACTGGTTGGGAATCTTAAATTCAAAAACCTGAAATATCCCAGCAAGCATTTCCTTTCAGTGTCATGTTGGTGCTCAAAATGGTTTGGATTTTGGAGCATTTCAGATTTCAAACTTTTGAATTAGGAATACTCAACCTGTACTCCCTTACAAGAGACAAACACCAATAAATGTTTTTAAAATCCAGCTTCACATTTTATTATCAACTACAACAGGCTATCTGTAACATGAAAGGCATTTATTTTACAAATATTTATTGCATAACTTCCAAGCGCCTGGCAGTGTCCTTGGCTCGAAGAAGACAAAATAAGTCCTTGACAAACCTAGGAAGGAAACTGCTATGTAAGCAAATAGTTACATGACACTGCTAAGGGCTTCATAATAAAAACAGGCACATAGGCAAAGGTAACACAGATACCTGTACAGCGGGTGTTTTATGGGAAGAAGATAGCTCACTGGTCACGTACAAGATTTTTGAGATGGAAACAAAGGAATTAATGATGCACATTCTGCCAGCACATGCAAAACACAGAATTCAGAGACACTTCTACATAAACATGTGTAAACATTACCTTTTCTGAACATATGGAAAATATTTTAATCTAAAGACTCAGGGTAAGCAAGCACAGCATGTCAGAGGACTACAACACGATTGAATTTCTCTCAACAGAGCTGTTTGAAAACATTTGGCAAGCATTTTTTTGGCAAAAAAAAAAAAAATGACACTTTCACAATGTAAAAAAAAAATAAGCAATTGTTTCTTTTTTTTAAGCTGAGAAAAATTAAGCATCCAACCCACAAATGTCTAATTCCTCCTTTTTCCTAGCTCTCCTTTCCCAGTCTAAGGGAGATAAGTTGGAGGCCCTGAACACTAAGCATGCCTTGAGTTTCAGCACCTACTATCCACTATCTTGGCTGATACGATTATTAATCATAACCACAAACACACTGGCAATGCTAAATGTAACTCCCTGAGAATAAAAATGACTAAAAGATCAAGGGTTCTTAAAGTACAGGAGAACCACCATAGTTGACTGCCTCCCTATTCTGACCACCTACTGAACTTGACCTAATTTTCATAGACGTGACGTGCACCACATGTACTCATCTGGGCACTAAGCCTAGTTCCTTATGTTGACCACCTCTGAAGGTTGGGCAGTTCGTTATAGTCCCTAAGATCATCAACTTACAGAGCTTCTACCTACTATAATTTTAGATTTTTAAGAAAACTATGAATTTGAACTTGACAAGAAAAGTAAACAGGTACAAACAGTTTTTCCAATTTACGACGAAGACTTGCAAATAGGCAGATGAAAAAAGCACTGAACTCTGCTAGTCAATCAATCCTGACAGACAATATAATATCTGTATTTTAATGTCAAACAAGTTATTATAGAAGTAATTTTAAAGTATTACTTTATAATACACATACAGTTACATTTCATGAAAATTGAGAGAAAATGTGCAGAACTACTTTTTAGGGATCTTTCCTCATCCAAACTAGCAAACCAGGAATCCTGTAGCAAGAAAAATAAATCCCTTGAATGCAAATATCTCCTAGGGTGGGCTCCAGACCCAGAAATATCAGCGAAAATCCATAAAGAGAGAAAAATCAAGAAAAAGAAAAGATGTAAGCTCTGGCACTTGTGTCAGCAAGTCAACACCCTCCTCCCTCCAGCCCTTAACTGAGGAAGGCGACTCCACTTGGCTTCCCCCTGTCACGTGATACTTACAACTGCGATACAACGCAGTGTGTTCACAAGAAAGGTCAAACTACCTCAGGTGCACAAGGCCCTCACCAGAAAATAAATCCCCTGTAATAAAACTGAGGCAATAAACACCAGGAGAGCATGAGGTATCGAACTAAGTTTCTAATTTGGCAAAACCCTTGAATGCACAGTATTGTGTAGAATAACTAGAAGTTTTCAAAAGGCAGGAAATACTCTTTGAAACCAAAAATATGCATTCACTCAAAGTTGAGGAATTATTTTAGAAGGTATTACAAGGGGGAACTTACATAGATTTGATTTCTCTTATATCGCTGGAACAGGTTATACATGATGGAGCCCCCGTGCAGCTCTGTCAAGGAGGCCATGTTGTCCACGCCCTCCTCATCTGTCGGGTGCATGGCAGTGACCTTCTGGTGGGTAATTGTGCTCTGCTTGTAAGTGAATACCTGAGGGACAGAAATGAATTCAATTATTTAGCAGTTAAGTGATTTCCACAGAAGTTTCCCAAACTGACAATATGATCTCAGTATACTTTCAAAAAGATCCTGAATTGGGCAATAAAAAAATATACTGCAAAGAACTTTTTCATTTTATGTCACCCACATCTTTCTAAAAGAAGTAATTATTTTGATGATAATTATAAGTTCCTAAAAGACATTAGTTCAAATACTATCCTTTGAGAATCACAGAAATTATAAATTTATAGTTCACTTCTCTGATTATTTCTCCAGTTGATACAAATCATTAACACTTAGGAAACTGGCTAAATTTTTAGAAAGTAATTTGGTTTCCCTATATAATATTTCATATGGGATCACGTGATAATTGTAAAGTCACATGACGAAGTTCTTCAATTTAAATAGTAAGTAATCTAAGAATATTAAGTAGTTTATTGCATAAGTTCATGTTTATGACATAAGCAGTCCATACACCTTGGTTTCTTTGTTTGCTTGACAACCTATCTTCCTTAAATTTCAGCCACTACCAATGAGCACTCTATACCAATGCCGTCACTGTCTGTGCAGGCTTGATTCCTGAGTTTAGCACACATGTTTGTTGTGAGTGATTTGGTACAACATTAACCGTATCAAGTTAAGCTCCATCTGGTGACCACGGCTTGCCCAGCTTTACATACAAACTTGTGTAGTAACAAAATCATTTCATTATGGAGTTCCACTTCATATTTACTTATTTACAAGTTGGTAATTTATAAACTATTGGATTAAAATTATCCTTTGAAATAAAAATGTCAAGAGTTTTTTTTTTTTTTAAAAAAAAGCAAAGATGTAAATAACATGAAAAACGCTCCACTTTCACACACACAGACACACAGACACGCACACACGGTAAGCTTCTGGAATCACAGATACAGCACTTTTTGCTTGGGGTTTCTATTTTTAAATATGGCCCAGCTGCCTACATGGCAACAAATGGTATGTTATTGCAAGGAGAATGACACCCCAAGGGATGCAAAAGTACCACTCCCATGGTTTTCATAAGTCATGACAAATGGTATGTTTTATTTTTCTAGAGAAAAATTAAAACTTCAGCCAGCAGTGACATTTCTGCCACTTAAACCACAGGAGTTGGTCAAAACAGTCCTGAGACACTGCCCAAGGCCAGGGCAGGGACCCACACATCTCCTTTGCAGAACAGCCACTGTCTCCAGCTGCTTCCCAGGCTCAGACAACCTCAGTGGCCCCACCTCTGGGCACAGAGGCCTACAGCCCACAGGGCCTGCAGCGTGCAGGTGGGGAGGGCCTCAGCCCAGATTAGCAAAGTGTTAAAGAAGAAGGCAAAGGACATTCAAGAATGAAGAAGTAAACAGACCTGTTCCTTTTAAGTCATCAACACAAGGAGAGAAAATTAAACAGAAACTTAGGCCAAGAGGAAAAGTAGCCTGGGGGCAGCCTAGAAATTCCCAGAAGCTGAAGAGCCCAAGCCCTTCTCTGCCTTTCCCCAGTCAGCCACAATACAACCAGGTGGGGTGCTTGGATCTGATGCGAAAGGGCTGATGAGAGTGGGCCAGAGATGGAGCAGGCCTCGTCCAGTCACCTGCTGGGCAATGGGGAAGCTATGGAAGGGCCTGTGTGCCTCCCACTCCTGCACGTACCCAGGGAGTCTCTTCTCACCCTCAAAACTCCTATAAACACGACTCGTGTTCACCTCCAAAACGTTCTTCCAGGTAAGACAGGGCACTGAAGGCAGGTCAACTGTCACCTCCTCAAGTCCTTCCCAAGGAGAAAACAAATAATTTTTTCTACTGTCAGTCACTCTGGGTATAAGGAGAAATCAAACTTCGAAGACAGAAATGATTTTGAATATTTACACTATCTGTCCAATGATTCTGCTTTCAGAAATAATCACACTCCCCCTGTAATACTTAAGACATGTGTATGACTTAATATTTATGTCATATGTAAACATTTCCTTGTCCTTTCTAATGTACTTGGAATAGCAAAACAATGCAGAAGGCCAAGGAAACAGCTCAGAGCCGGGCACACAGTCACCGAAAAATATGGCTGGAACCAGTAAATGGAGGTCCCCACCTGGATACGTCTGACTGCCTGTCCTCGTATTTTCAGGAGCTTGCTATGTATAAAATGTGGGCGCTCGCCCATTCCAGGACTGGGAAATCAAGAGAACTAGACCCATTCTCTGTCATGACCTCAGGGAGACAGAATCATGACAGGAGGTAACAGTTACACCAAGAAAACAGGAGACTACCTAACAGTACATCAACATACATAGAGGATCGCTGCTCTTCGGAACAGTGATTATTTCAAAGAAAAGGACGGGAATAGTAGAGAAAAATAGTGGAGCCCATCCAGAGATGGGCACGAACGGGTAAAGATCTTAGAATAGTGTCTGGCATTCAGAAGGTGCTACAAAACTGCCTGATAAATCTTACGATTTAGAAAATCCACTTATTCAAGCAAATATTTATTGTGCTGGTGTGTCCTAGGCATTGGGGACAGAACTTATGTTTCCATTCAGAAGAAGAAAGTAAAAAGCAAAAATACAAAATAAATGTGGTGATGAATGTCCACGAAACATACAATGAGGGGAAGGGGTGACTAAGGACTACTGAGGGGGATGTTTTCATACCAGGTATTTGGGGACAGCTTCACTAAGAGGGTGACATCAAAAGAGAAACCCTACGGAGGTGAGGGACAGAATCAGGCCCCTGCATTCCAGTGTCTTGATGCATTATTGGTTGAATGAACACCTGATTTAATTTGGAATGATTTCAAAGGATTAATAAGATCCACAACCTTATTCAAGAATTTTTAAAGAGGGCCTCTTAAACTATCAAAAGTCATTTCTACATGCAAAAATTAACAAGGCTTTTGCTGTGCAGGGTTATTCCTAAACAGTAAGAAGAAAATTCTAAGTTTAAAGAACGGAATTCTTTCAACAAGACCTTTCCTGGAAGAAACAAGGGCCACGGTACTAAAATGAGAAGTCTTTCTAAAAACCCCACTCAGAAGAAAACCTGATTCTCTTCAGTGGAGCACACACCAGGAGAAAGGAGGTAAGGGTAAGAATGGGCAAAATATGGGCGATTAACATGCAGGAAATCCACTTAGGGAAAATGAGGCCTCAGAACAAACAGCTCCTGTTCTAGAGATACGACCCACTGGTCACAAGGTCGACTGGATTAGCCTGGGGGCAGAACAAAGGAAACCAATCAACACCGCGGAAAAGATAACTGAAAGGCTTGACCAACCGGGGTCCCCTTCCTTATGAAAAATGAAAAGATATGGAATCAATTAAGTAGACAAAAAACAGCCAGGCCATCTCCAATCCCTTTTTATTTTATTTACTTACTTTTGAGACAGGGTCTTTCTCTCTCACCCAGGCTAGAGTGCAACGGTTACCATAGCTCACTGCAGCCTCAAATGCCTGAGCTCAAGTGAACTTCCTGAGCAGCCTTCTGAGTAGCTGGGACCACAGGCATGCACCACCCTACCTGGCTAATTTTTCTATTTTTCTTGGTAATGGGGTTTTGCTATGTTGCTCAGTCTGGTCTCAAATTCCTGGCCTCAAGCAATCCTCCCACCTGGGCCTCCCAAAGTGCCAGGATTATAGGTATGAGCCACTGTACCCAGCCAATCCCCTTTTTAACCCTAGGATAGTGCAACATACGTATATTGCAAGAAAACCCTCGCTATTTTAGGAGATAGTATCGAGTGATATGTACAGATTCCTTTAAGCCTAACTTAGAGAAATAAAAATAAAAAGAACCCTACCATGATCAATAGAAGAGATAGAGAGTATCCTGAGTCTGGGCACTTTCGTCTTACGTTACCATTACCCTGGAATTTCTTCTAGAGCAATAGTTTTCAATTTTGCCCCTCAAGGGTCATTGGCAATGTCTGCAAACATTTGGTTGTCCCATTTGGGGAAGAAAGGAGGGTGCTACTGCCATTAAGTGGGGAGAGGCCAGGAACGCCACCGAACACCAGCCCAAAATGGCAACAGTGCCAAGTTGTGATGTCTTGTCTAGAAATGCCCGGACCTGTCAAACAAGCAAACATTCCATCCAGGTAGGTATCAGAGAAAATGTTGATGGGCCAGTGCCTATAAGCAAAACTTTATATAAAACATAAAAGCACAAGCACATCTTTTAAAAAAAATTGAAGAAATGAAAACAGTGAGAGGAAAATAAAAATTACCAAGACAATAATATATAATTTTGTTTTTCATTCTTACTTGATCCAAGTTGAGAAGGGTGATAAGGATGATGATGTCTAGGCAATGGGCTATGCTTAGGCCCTTGATAGTGTTTTCTACTTGTACCACATTATCCTCAAGGAGTGTGGTCCACGCTATTCCTGCTTCTGGGAATGCTCCTTTGCTCCTTCCTGGCCCCGGCTTCTTGTTCCCTTCTCTGAATCTGAGCTACTATCTTCCTGAAACTCTTTGAGGTTTCCAAATGTTATCCTCTCAGAAGACCTAAGTTTTCTTGCCCAAAGGACCCAGTTATTAATGACACTTTGTAATCACTTCCCCATTATCTTGTTTTAAAACCGTTGCATTGCTGGGCACGGTGGCTCACACCTGCAATCCTAACTCTCGGAAGCCAAGGCAGGTGGATCGCCTGAGCTCACAGGTTGGAGACCAGCCTGAGCCAGAGTGAGACCTCGTTTCTAAAAATAGCCGAGTGTTGGCTTGGTGCCTGTGCTCAGTGGTTAGGGTGCTGGCCACGTACACTGAGGCAGGTGGTTTTGAACCCAGCACAGGCCTGCTGAACAACAAGGACAACTGCAAAGAAAAAATAGCTAGGCATTGTGGTGGGCACCTGAAGTCCCAGCTACTTGGGAGGCTGAAGCAAGAGAATCACTTAAGCCCAAGAGTTTGAGGTTGCTGTGAGCTGTGATGCCACAGCAGTCTACCGAGGGCAACATAGAGAGAGGGTCTGCCTAAAGAAAAAAAAAAAAAAAAAGCCAGGCGTTGTGGCAGGCACCTGTAGTCTTAGCTAATTGGAAGGCTGAGGCAAGAGAATCACTTGAGCCTAGGAGTTGGAGGTTGCTGTGAGCTATGACACCATGGCACTCTATGAAAGGCAACAAAGTGAGACTCTGTCTCCAAGAACAATAAAATAAAATAAAATAGTTGCATCTTCCCCCTGGAGCCTCAGGGTCCGGTTCTTTCAAAGTCTTCTGACACATCCCAAGCTAAGAAATACGTTTTTCACTATAAAATACCGCACTTTCATAAAAGTTTCCTAACACTTCCCATCACAATGTTCAATGCACCCCATATTTTCCTTTCTATTTCATGGTTTCCAAATGCTGGTTGCGACCGTCTCAATTAATTTCACACCTCACTACGCCTTCCAGGGCCCAAACCTGCCTATGTACAGACTAAATACATGCTGAATAAATGGTGCTGGCCCGCAACATGGTGATTGTATCATACGGGGAGGCCGAAGGGAGTAAGCAGCGAACACGGCCTAGGATCACAGCCAGCTGGATTCATTTCTTCCAGGTCTACACTATCATTTCTTCTATGCTGTCTATAACGCAACAACAGTGGCACTACTTTTTCCCATCTGTAAAATAAGGATCACAATCACTCGTAACACGTAGAATTATTGTGAAAACTTAAAGAAAATAATGTAGTCAAATCCAATCCAATAAGAACACAATAAAAGGTAGCTATTAGTATGGGGGGGGCATAAAGCAAGCACAGAACATTCTATAAGGAAATAACCCAGGGTCTCTGGGAGGAAGGAGACACTGCTGTGGGGGAGGAGCTAAGAGAAGTGAGGGGTTTATGTTCAGGTTGACAATTTTTATGACAATCTTGCCTTACACACTCTCTAATGAAAGTCTATTTGACATAACATTTTCTTCCCTTATTTTAATCATGTTATACAAAAGTGGCTGGCCTAGTTTAGATTTTCCTGGGAATTCTACGCTGTTTCTGGGGATGCCTCTCTTACCTTATTTTCTTTCTTCCTTATAGGCTTGTTCATTTTTGAGTTAAAATAATGATCAGTGACAAAAGTTAAGACATTTGCCTCCTGACATGGGGCTGAAACAAGTGATCACGGAAAGAAAATGAGCTCCCTTATGCGGAGTTTCTCTGACTGAGCTCTCAGGGGCCGCCATGCGTCCCAGGCTCCACGATCGCTCTCTACAGGGTAATGCACACTTTTTTTTATGTTCCTTTGCAACCAAGAAGAGCCTAAGGAGACAGTGATGCACGTACCTGACGATCTACCCCGTCCTTTTGTTGTCTCTGCTGCTGCCTCATGAGACTTGAGAAAGTATTTGGGGCATGAAAATGCAAAGTCCACTAGGAAGTTAAACTGGAGTCTAATAACAACTTAGCATGCACGTGTCTGCTCTTGCAGTGCCCACGGAGAAAATGCAACAGTACCTTGCTTTCAGCTCACGGGTGTCAGAGATTTAGCGCTCTAATTACTACGGCATGGGGGATTAAAAATATCTTTATACAAATAAATATTTAGTTACTTACACCTCCCCAGGGTGAGTTTGTTAGATAACCAACTATTAAATGTAGATAAACTGAAGATTGTTAATTTCTTGTTCAAAGACTCAAATTAGTATATGAGATTAAGCCATTTAAATTGTCATCAGGTTTCCAAAACCCAGTGTTATCATTTGGGTACCAAAACGAAGTAAGAGGGCCAGGCAGAGGGAACAGGTACTTACTAAGTGCTGACTGAATGAGGCATCAGGCACACAGCTTGTGATCTCATCTGATCTTTAGAAGGGGAGGTAATACTGTGGTTTTTTTTCGAGACAGAGTCTCATTTTGTTGCCCTTGGTAGAGTGCTGTGACATCATAGCTCACAACAACCTCAAACTCCTGGGCTCAAGAGATCCTCTGGCTTCAGTTTTTCATTTTTAGTAGAGATGGAGTCTCACTCTTGCTCAGGCTGCTCTTGAAGTGATGAGCTCAAGCAATCCACTTGCCTCAGCTTCCCAGAGTGATTATTTTTTAAAGAATAAATCACAGAGGCTCAGAAATGTTAGGAAACTTGCCCAAGAGCGCACAGCACAGGCAGCTTTCAGTTTCTTGGCATCCTGGAGGAACAGGTGTGCTGTAAGTGAGCCTTTAGAGGTACACCTGTTCCAAGATGGCCTTCTGGATTCTAGCTGCGCCACTCACTGGCTGTGAGTCACTGGGCACATTCCTCAGCCTCAGAGCTGACGTGCAGATGTGACACTAGAGATATTACTACCTCCACTGGGGAGACGCTGGGAAGGTTAGAGTTGATGGGGGAGGCGCCCCTCGCCCACGGCCTGGCCTGCTGCTGCTATGACCCAGTTAGTCCTCCACTTTTCAGAGGTCATTCCCCTTCTCAACTGACAGGGAGAGTGTGCGGTGATAATACCATAGAGATTGCCCCGGGGTGAGACCCGGAATGGAGTGGAAAGATAAGAACACCAATGCCCCTTTGAAGGCACGAGAAGGGGGGAGAAGAGGAGGGGGAAGCCTCTCTGCACCACCTTCCTGGCATGCTGGGTTTACTCTCATTAATCGATCCCATTCCTTTCCATTTATTTCCTCTTTCTCAAATTCCCTCAGTCATTGGCGCCAGGCTGTGAGCTGGATGGACCCTGACGATGAGCAGATGGATGAAACGGCTCCTCCCTTCCCAGACCATCCAGTCCACAGAGGTGTGAAAGACGAACAGGCCAACCTGAGCTGGATGGACCCTGACGATGAGCAGATGGATGAAACGGCTCCTCTTTCCAAGACCGTCCAGTCCGCAGAGGACGTGAAAGATGAACAGGCCAACCTGAGCTGGATGAACCCTGACAGCAGATGGATGAAACGGCTCCTCCTTCCAAGACCATCCAGTCCGCAGAGGTGTGAAAGACGAACAGGCCAACCTGAGCTGGATGAACCCCGACGATGAGCAGATGGATGAAACAGCTCCTCCCTTCCCAGACCGTCCAGTCCGCAGAGGACATGAAAGACCAACAGGCCAACCTGAGCTGGATGAACCCCGACGATGAGCAGATGGATTGAAACGGCTCCTCCCTTCCCAGACCGTCCAGTCCACAGAGGATGTGAAAGACGAACAGGCCAACCTGACCACCCGGCCCAGTGGCGGGGCTGTCACGGAAGACGTGCCCAGGGTACAGCTGGGGGCCAGCCTGTGCGGCCAGGTTGGAACAGTGGCAAAGGTGACAGTGGGCGGCACAGGGCTTGCTGGGGTGGAGTGTGGCTGCAGCAGGGGTAGGGCGACGCGGGCTGGAGCGTGAGGAACCCAGTGCCCTGCTGTGGCACCCAGCTTCTGACCTGAAGGAACTAAGTGGCTTGGGAGTGAGGGCATATACCTCTCTACCATGGTCATGTACAACCGTATTCCAAGCACAACACTGGGTCTGTGTTTCTAGAGACAAGATACAAAGAAGAGATCTCACTGAAAAATGCAATTAAATGAAACCACCATTTGTAGAAACCGCGCGGGAAGGCATTTTCTTAACTCCTATGATGAGCAATCACTGCCGTCCCCCAAACCGAAATAACTCACTCCCAAAATGGCCAGTGATGAAACGCATGGCTCTGCAGTGCTGCTGGCCGCTCAGTCACAGAGCGGTGGATCTTAACCTCCGATCTCAAACTTTCTGATGACAGCAGGCAGGCAGACCAATAGATTAGGCGTCTGAGATGTCAAAAACCCAGGAAGCTAATGCTTGCCACACATCTGCCGGTGGAGATACTCAAGTCAGGCCACCCAACAAGTGGGGGCAAATGCAATGAGCAGGCTTGCAGGGCACTGCTCCCCAACCAGAGACCCCAGTGACACGGTGGCCCTGACCACGCTTGGCAAACTAGAAGTAAGCGAGCTGTTAAAATGAGTTGCCACAGTCGGAAGGAATGTCTAACACGTGTACACAAACACATTAAAGGGTATCCTAGGAAATCTGGACATTAAGGAAAACCAGACTTCAAATCTACACTAATGGGCGAAGTCAGGAATTGTGATTTCTATAGGAGGCTTGTGTATAGATTTCTTTCAAAAGCTAAACCACTTTTTTATTCACACAAAAAAATTTTATGTGCAATTTTTTTTTAAAATCTACTGTGCAAAGAAAGTCACCCAGTTGTCCCAGCTGTGCTAAGACGTGTGATACAGCTGTCCTCGTCCTCATACCACTACACAGGCCAAGTCTATCAAGGAAAAAGAGATGTTCAAATCCCTTAAGCCAGTCTTTCCACATTTAAGTATGTAGTATGCAGTAAATGATCACTGCATAATGTATAAAAATGTTCATTATGGAGCTATGCTAAAATAAATCTATGATAAAATTATGCTGTGCACATAGTATAATTCTAGGTGTATTTTTAAACACCCACACACCAGCAATTGTGCTCTTGGGCATTCATGCTGGATAAATGAAAACTTACATTGGCACAAAAAATTGCACACAAAATGTTCATAGCAGATTTATTTGTAATAGCCAAAGGCTGAAAAAGCCAGTTCCAGAAAGTTACATGCTGTGTGATTCCACTGATTTAATACTCTTGCAATGACAAAATTACAGAGAATGAAAAAGAAACTGACAGAAATTAAAGAGGGGCATGAGCAGGAGGGTAAATGAGTGTGGCTGATAAAGGGACCCAGGAGGTTGCTTTGCTGATGGCAACGTTCTGTATCTCCACTGTGTTGGAGTCAGTACCCAAGTTGGGACACTGAGGTCCAGTTTTGCAAGATATATCATCATTGAGGAAAACTGGGTACAGGAGACATGGAATCTTTCCACATGATTATTTACAAATGCGTGTAAATCTACAATTACATCAAAATGAAAAGTTTAATTTTAAAAAGTTTTGAAATATACACAAACAAGAGACTGGAAGAAAATATATCAAAACTCCAATAATGGGTTGAAAGTTTGTATGTGTTACTAATTGTTTTTAATATTTTATCTACAATGCTTTCTCTATTTTCTAAAGCTTTTAAACATTTCTAGGCTTAAAAAGGAAAATAGGTCCACTTGAAATCACCAACAATAAACTGATCTGGGTAAGTATAACAGCATTAATAATTTTTTTAAATTTTAGGTTAATGTGAGGGTACAAATAGCCAAATCTTGAATTTGTTAGGTACAGCCCCTCCTGTAGCTGTGCTTTGCACCCACCAGGGGTGCCATACACCCCTACATTGTCCCATTCAGTGAGCATTAATGAATTTTTAAAAAATGAGCATTGTAGAACAGTTTTCAAAAAAACAAAAACAAAACAACCAATAATCACAAGCTCTTAGAAGGAAAAAAGAGCTTCTCCTCACTTCTCAGGTCCCTGTACCCTCTGGCCTGATGTCTTGGTCCCTGTCCTAATTTTAAGTTTCCCTTTCAGAGACTTTTCTTTCTAGTCACAAGCCTAGACTTCCCCACAGAACACAACTATTTCATAAGCTTCAACTCTGTGATAGAGCCCCTATTTCTAGAGCTCCCCAAACACCTTAATGTTTCACAAGCATCTCAAAACAGATAGAAACTGCCCTCACCTCTCCTCTTCACCCAGGGCTAATTCAAGGAATGGCACCTTCGCTGTCAGCAACTCAAGCCAGAAACTGTTCAACCCAAAGCCCTTCCCCGTTTGCCACCACATCTACTTTCCAATTTCTAGAAACCCATCTTCTCCCCTTTCTTCCTCCTGCCTCAGACTTATCTCAAGCACTCACATTTTTCATCAAGACCCCTACAACTGCCTCCAAATTTATTTCTCTGCTTCTAGTTTCCTGTGGCATAAGTCCAAAGTTTCTCAAATTCAAGTTCAAGATACTCTTTTTGTTTCAGGGCAACATCAGGAAGGACAAAGAAAAAGTTTAGAGCACTTCCAGAGACAGTTGGAAGTGGGTCCCTCTCATAGAGGAGAAAAGATGAGGGGAACCCCAAAACACCTTTAAAAAAAATTGTAATGCCATTTAAAGAAACTACTGTACTAGTTTTAATGATACTCTTTATTGGCACTGATAATTTAAAATGGAAAGGGATTTTCAGAGATGAGAATGGTCTGTTTGCTTTGTGTTTCACCAAAGGGGATCCACTAGAATGCTTTCTCCTTTAGTGGGAGACTGGTCAAGGTTTAACTACCTAAACTTTGATGGCAATGAACTTCACTCTGCTTCCTGGCTGAGACACCTTAACTTGGCCCAGATACTCTCCTCTCCAGTCCTCAGCATTATTGTCTGTGAGGATGAGTGAAATACTCATGCTCTGTAGTGAGAATTTAGCGTAGCTCTTGGTTACAAGTAAGCAACTTAAATATTTCTGTTGGTGTAGTTACCGTCATCAGGGCTGGAATCCCATCACAGCCTGATTGAAATTCTTCACGGCTTGTTCCCAGCCACTTCCACCAGAAAGCACCCATTCCCTGGTGCGGTTTCTCTACAGTGCCCACCCTGAGGGGCCCAAAGCTTCTCTGACTGCAGCTGTATGAGCCTGACTCAGAGCCCCGCTGGGAGTGACTCCCCTGGGGTGACCCCACTGTCCTCGTCCCCCATGCTTGGCCCGAGCAGGTGCCTTTCTCTCTCACAGCACCCTGGACAGAAACCTCTCGGGTCACTTACCAAGTGTATTGTCATCTCACCTTTCTTACTTCTGCCTAATAATGGGGGAAGTCAAATTTTCCGCTGATGTCCTGGGGCACCATGATGAGGACCGCAGGCTGCACCCAGGAGGGTGGGGGCCAACACAGTCCCGGTGTGTACCGCAGGCAAGGGACAGAGCAAACCTCTCACTTGCTGTCCTTTCACTGACCTGATCTCTAAGGATCAGGACGTGTTTCACAAAATCCTCTGGGACCTCCCTCCCTCTTCAAACACTTGGAACCAGTAGCTGCTGAATAACTGTCTCCGCTGCCCATGTCCAGTGCTGAGATCAGACACAAAGGACCTTCCATTCATCATCTAAAACCTAACCCCAAAGGCTGAGAGGTAAATCAAACACTTTTCATTTATTGGCTGCCTTGAGATTGTCTTAAACTGAGCAACAGCACAGTAATTCCTTGCCTACCCTTAAGTGAAATGAAAAATATATACTCAAACCAAACATGCATACATCTCTGAGTTCTAAACCAGAGGCAAAAACCAAGGTAGGTATGAATTCCACCTTTAAGCACTATGCGTTTCCCATGCTGCCCGTGGCAGAGGAAAACATCCCCAAATGCCACATAAGAATTAAGAAACAACAAGCATGGCTCGGTGCCTGTGGCTCAACGGGCTAAGGCGCCAGCCACGTACACCTGAGCTGGCGGGTTCGAATCCAGCCCAGGCCCGCCAAACAACAATGACGGCTGCAACCAAAAAAAAAAAAAAATGGCCGGGTGTTGTGGCCGGCGCCTGTAGTCCCGGCTACTTGGGAGGCGGAGGCAGGAGACTCGCTTGAGCCCAGGAATTGGAGGTTGCTGTGAGCTGTGATGCCATGGCACTCTATCCAGGGTGACAGCTTGAGGCTTTGTCTCAAAAAAAAAAA
>CAUYRH010070062.1:0-11546 GCA_963574655.1 Perodicticus potto
TTCTGTGGACTAAACGGTCACAGAATCATGTAAGAAAATCTTTGCTCTTATGTGAAGATAAAGTGCTGCCTTTCTATTTATTAAGTATATTTGTCCATGTAACAGAATGAAGGATCCACCTGGAAAATTCTTACTTCTATCGTACACGGTATCATTGGGAACATATATGGAATTAACTCAGTAACTTCTGTAACTCAGTGACAAGTGGTGGATGGTGAAAGTGTGGAGCAGTAAAAAAATGTACCGATGACTTAGTACATCTCTCTCTCTAAGCCAAGTTGCCAAATCAATAAATATACAAATGTGTATTTTGTTCTTTACCAATAATCAGTGGATTGTTGGAAAAGCAAAGTTTTGTAAAAAAAAAAAAAAAAACCCTTTCAGGAAACTAACGGTGTGCCATACACACTGTCTGGACTATGCCAGTGGGCCTCTGGGAAGCTTAAGGTTACTGTCCCTCAGTCATCTCAGCAGGACCCCCAAATGAAGAAAGGATTTTACCTTGTACACATTTAGGATGGGGATTTTGTGTAACAGTGAATGCCAGTGACATCCACACAAGTCCCACATGGTTCTTGAGAAACTTCAAGCAGCAGAAATCCTGCCAGCTCAGACTTAAAAGGAAAGAGAAAGTAGAAAATGAAAAGAGGCTGTTGGACCCCTAAGATGCTATTGGCAGGGAGCAGGCTGATAGGACTACTCAGCTGAAAACACCTGCCACCTTTCATGAAAAAGGAAGGATGACTCAGAGGGAAGAACCAAGGGCCCAGGGGCAGAACTGAGAGGCACTGAGGATTGTTCCAGGCTTTGAAACTTTATCCAATAATTCGGCAGGTGGGGTGGTAATCTTCCAGCTGAATTTCCAATCTGCTTTAGAACTCTAACTCCTTTCTACCTTCCATCCTCCCTCCCCCAGTATTAAGCCAGAATGTTCACAGCGGTTATCCTATGCTTCTGCCATGGTTGTCTTTGGGGAGTGTTAGAGGAAGATAGCCTGTCACTTTAGTGTCACTGGCCCAAAGCTGGAGAGGGATTGTGTCCCAGGAGTGGACCTGGATGTATCATCCCCAGGAACCTCATCCATGCTGGACTTACATGGTTGAGATGAGGAGAGTTCGGACTTTGAAATGATGAGATTTAGATGAGCGTTTGGAAGGGAGTTGATGCTGTAATGTGTGACAGATTTGGAGACTGTGTTATGGGGTGAACACATTTTGTTATGTGGGACAGGTGAATGCCTGGAGGCCAGGAGGCAGACAGTGGTAGGGAGAAGTCTAAGGTTACCCCTAATGACCCTCCACCTTGTATACACCCCCACCCCGCACGTTGAGAGTGAGAATAGCCCGTGACTGTGATGAGATACCACTCCTGTAATTATGTTCCATAACACAGGAAACCAGATTTTGCTGGTGTATGAAGGTCTCAATCTGTGGACCCACCTTCCCATAAGGAGGTTATCCTGGGTGGGCCAGACCTAATCAGGTGGGCCCTGAAAATCTCCTGGGCCTTTCCTGAGAGATTCAAGCATGAGAGGGTGGTCGATGTGGCAAGCAGCTGCAGGCCTGTGCTGTAGAAGCTGAGAGTGTGACTGAATTCTTTCTGCCAGTAACCTGAATGAGCTTGGAATCGGATTCCTCCTCAGAGCCTCCACAAAGAAACGCAGCCTGGCTGACACCTGATTTCACCCTGTGATAAGTGAGCAGAGAACAAGGCCATGCCAGGTGAACTTCTGGGGGGAGAAGTTTTATTAGCTCACTGGCCTCACCTACAGGCCAGTGAGCTAATAAAAGACACATTGTTCTCAAGCCACTAAGACTGTGGTTGCTTGTTACGCAGGAATAGACAACTAATAGGGGTACAACTGCTGGGTTACAGAAAATGCACGTTTGACTTTCTTAGATACTACAAACAGTTTTCCAAAGTGCTGGTGTGAATTTACACTCCCACAGGCAGTGTAAATAGGGTTTCTCTCTATCCTCACCGAGGCTTGATACTGTTAGTTGTCTTGGCTGTCCTGGTAGGTGTTTGGTGATATGTCAATGGGATTTTTACTTGCGTATGCCTGGTGACTGGGCTCCAGCAGCTGTTTGCCTATTGGTCAGTCAGTTGGATGACCTATTTTGTGAAATTCCTGTTCAAATATTTTGCCAATTTTTCATTGCATTGTCCCTTTTCTTTCTTGATTTTAGGAGGTAGTATATTTGGCACAGAAGACATTTGTGGGGTATATGTATATTGCAAATATCTTTCTCCCATCCTGAGGGTTTATCTTTTCAGTCTCTAAATGTGTGTACGGATGAACACAGGTCCTTTCTTTTGATAAACTCAAAATTGTCAATGTTTTTTCCCATATCGTTAGTGTGTTTGTGTTGTGTTGCCGATCTCTTGGCCTACCCCAAGATCATACAGGGACGTGTATGCAATATTTTGTAGAAGACTTAACTTCTATAATTAATTTTTGTGTATGGGGCAAGTTAGGGGCCAAAGTTAAATTTGTTTCGTACAGACATACAATTAGTCCAGCTCTGCTCATTTAATAGACCATCCTGCTCCCAGAGCATGGAGGTGGCACATTGTTGTAAATGACTGTGACCACATATACGTGAGTCTGTTTGTGGACCCTTCTCTTTGCTCCATTGGTCTATTTGTCTGTTATTGTGCACGTACCACACTACCTTCAATTATTATACCTTTATAGTTGGTCTTTCTGTCTGGCCGTGAAGGGTCCTAAAAACTGTTCTTCCTATAGGATGGCTTTGCTTTTCTTGGATGTTGGATATTCTTATATAATTTAGAAGCGGCGTGCCAATTTCCATTTTCAGGAAATTTAATTGAGATTGCATTGAATACACAGATCATTTTCATTAGAATTCTCTCTTCAATTTGCTTTCGTAATATTGTTTTTTTGGTGCATATCTATGATACGTTTCTGATTTAGGTGGGCCGTCTTTAATTTCTCTCAGAAAAGTTATGTAGACTTCTGGGCAGAGGTCTTGGGAATCTTTGCTAGATTTGTTCCTACGCATTTGGTGTTTTCTGATGCTACATAAATTGCATTTAAAAGTCTTCTCTTTATGGTTCACATACAAGGATATAGAAATCCCATTGGATTTTGTAATTGACAGTACATCCAGCCATATCACGCTAACTTCATTTGTTATGCTAGATATAGAGATTCTTTTAAATTTGTGTGTGTGTGTGAACAGTCTGTTGTGTCTCTTTCATTTCTCGAGGAGTTGGGGAAATGCGGTCCAAAGGCTCCAAGTTGACACGTACCCATATAACTCAGTGACTACATCCAGGAAACGCCCATTCCGAATCCAGTCACCGAGTCCAGTCACCGGTGGGGTCATGAGATTGCCTTGACCTGGGTATTCAACCTCACTGCCCTTTATATGTCAGATGCATTGCTTTATGAATCACAGCTTTTCCTTACCTTAACCAAACATATAAATACTTGGAAATTAAACGTTTGATCAGAAAGGTGAAAATCAGGAGATAGATGATGATGGATTGATACTGGTGGGATATCCCTCTATGTAAAAGAGATGAAATTACAAATCTTAAGGGGCATCATTTCTGAAGCACAGAACATTTGACAAACACTTAGAGATGGATGGGGGAGGAAGAATTAAACTTGAAAACAAAGTACTTTACCTCAACCGCACTCTCCTGGTGATTATGAAACACAAAATTGTCATAGAAAATTTAATACATACATTTATCAAGCTTCTAGCAATAGTTATCAATCCCTGGCATGGTTGTTTGTGATGTAAATTTTGTTTTAATCTTTTCTGAATTATCTAAATGCACTAACACAAGGTTTGTCAACCTTGACACTATTGACATTTTGGACCAGATAATGCCTTCCTCTCTCTTAGGTGTCAGCCTAGTTTGCAGCATCCTCGAATTCCTAGGCTCAAGCTATCCTCCTGCCTCAGTCTCCCAAGTAGCTGGGACTACAGGCACCCACCACAATGCCAGCTAATTTTTCTGTTTTTAGTAGAGATGGGGGTCTCACTCTTGCTCAGGCTGTTCTTGAACCCCTGAGCTCAAGCAATCTTTTCGCCTCGGCCTCTCAGAGTGCTGGGATTACAGGCCTGAGCCACTGCGCCTCACCTGGACCGGATAATTCTTGATGGAGACTGTCTAGTGCACCCAGGGGGTTATGTAGCACCCCTACCCTCGATCCACTGGGTGCCAGTAGTGCCTCCCATTTTCCCCAAGAATGACAAAGAAAAATGTCTCCCAACATTGCTAGGTGTCACTTGAGGGAAAAATGCCCCTCCAATGGGACATCTAGAGAGAGAACCATTCCTGTAGTGCAAATGCAATCCGCCCACCCCCACCTGTATGATTGACAAATGAAATGGTATATATTTAAGGCGTACAATGTGATGTTATGATATGTGTATACATTGTGAAATGATTACCAGAATCAAACGAATTAACGTATCCACCATCTCACAGAGTTACCTTTTTGTGGTTGAGAACACTTGAGATCTACTCTCTTAGCAAATTTCAAGTATAGAATACATTAACAATAGTCACCATGCTGTATATTAGGTCTCCAGTACTTATCTTGTACCTGAAGGTTTGCACCCTGTGATCAGGATTTCCCCCTTTTTCTCCACCTCCCAGTCCCTGGCAACCACCATTCTCCTGTGACTGTGAGCTTGCCCCCTTTTTTGTTGTTGTTATTTTTTGATTCCACATACATGGAAGAGACATCGTTCAGTCTCTGTCTTTCAGTGCCTGACTTATTTTGCTCAGCATAGCATCCTCAAGGTTTTGCAATTGGCAGGATTTCCTTCCTTTCCAAGTATATATGGAGAGCTAGTTGTATGTAAAGATGGATGGATGGGTGTATAGATCGATAGATACATAGATACATAGATAGATAGAAAGGTAGATAGATGTACCAGATAATTGTAAATCAGTATATTCAGTACATAATCTCTTTTTATTTGCACACCATAGCCGTTTTCAATGGCGTTGAAAGTTCTTCAAAAATGTCTTGTAAAATCTGCATAAGTTTAGTCTGTGAACCTGTAGTGTCCTGCTGGAAATTTACACTGCTTCAAATTTTTAAAAAATAAATGATGATATAATAGTCACCTTTGAGCATTATAACATTGTGGTTACGTATGAGTATTTGTTTACAATTAATGCCTCACATCAAATGGATTTCATGACTATGACTTTTTCTGAGTATTGTCAGAGATCCATCTGGTCAGGTGCTATGAATGTATAACTCCATCCAGTAGTATAGGATAGAGATGGTTTCTTAACAACAGCCTGAATCCTAATTAAACATTAAAAGGTAGTTTCTTCCCAAAATGCATGTAGCTATATTTTTTCTGAACATAAGAGTAACGTGTGCTCATTGAAAACATTCAGAAAATAGAGTGTGAGGAGAATAAAACTCACCCTTTCAGAATTTTTTTCTCCATGAGTACTTTCATACATATATACTCTAAACAGGAGCCACAGGAAAGAGAAAGGAGAGGGCACCAAAGACACATCAATGGAGTTAAAGAGAGGGAGGTTCCTTAGAAGACAGTTGAAGATGTAAGAGGTCAGTCAAATCAATAAGAAAAAGAACACACACACACACACCCCATACACACACAGATATACACATATATGTATATGTGTATATTTTAAGAGGTGCAGGGACACCTCGCTAAAAATAAATAAATAAATAAATAAATAAATAATTTTTACAAACATAAATAAAGGTATATGTATTTTTAAAGAGGGGCCAGGACAATCTGTAGGCCCCTACAGACTGAGTTATTACTAAGTCAGAGATCATGATCGAAGTCCCAGAGAGGATGAAAGGAAATATCCCAGAGAGAAAACGGAAATGACCTCCCGGAGGAGAAATGGATCCAAGAAACTGGTGAAAGTTGACCTGTGAAATTAACATTTGTGAGATCAGTTGAGGTTCGTATCCCCAAATGACTAGGGCATCTACACAAGGTACGGTGGCCAACATGTTCACAACAGGATCACCAAGTCCCACTGTCTCCCCAATCTGTTCTTCAACCCAGCAAGTCTTCCCCATTCCAGGAAGCAGCACCACCATCCGCCCAGATACTAAGGCCCAAATCTAGGCATCATCACTTATTGCTGTCTTTCCCTCCTGACCTTACAGCCATTAAAATTTTCCCAGCTGAGGCCCCAGATATCAACATTGTGGAGCAGAGACAAGCCATCCTCACTCTGTTCTTTCTGAATTCTAGCTGCACAGAATGCAGGACCATAATCAAATGGCCATTGTTCCACAACACTAAGTTGTGGAGTTGTAGATGACTGGAACACATTCTATTCATTTATTCTTCACTTAAGTACATCCTCAATTTCATCAGTCCATTCCACTTTATTTTTATTCATCCTTCATAACCTCGTATTCTATATTTTGTTCCAAATTTCATTCCAGTAGTTTCTATTCCGTTCTGGTACTTTAAATCTACAGTGCACATTTCACATTGATTTCATGCCATTGCATGTTCTGTCCCGTTCTCTATTCCTTCCCATTTAATTTTGATTCCCTATTTTCTTTAATATTTTACTTCACCTTCTATTCCATTCATTTTCTCATATAGCAGTGTGTGTTTGTGTGTGTGCGTTTTTATTCCACGCACCATTAGGTTATTTCCATTCTCCTTTTCATTCCATTTTCCCATTATATTCCATTCAATTTCCATCCTGTTCAATTCTCCATTCTGCATCCTGTTCAAGTCTGGACTCCATTCCCCACTTCATTTCAGTTTTCCCATTCTGCACTCCATTTCAAACCCATTTTCCAACGCAAATACCATTCCATTCTATTTTGCGTTGCGTTTCACCCTAGCTGCTCATCCAGTCCAGTATACCTCCATCGCATTCTGCCAAAATTATTCTAACGGTGACTTTCAGGAGAACATCTTGCTAACATTTTAATCAAAGAATCACAAACATGCATGGCCTGTACCAAGAATTTCCACTCTTGGGAATTTATCCATAGCAAGGACACGATTGAGGATATGAACAACTTTTATAATAGTAAGAAGGATGTGCCTCACAGTGATGTATGGCAGAGGGTGAAAAGTTGGAAATAACATGAACGTTGGTCAATATTGGAATGTTTGAAAATGCAAGCTTCTTCTATAAGCAGAGTATTTTGTAGTTAAAAATGGCCCTGTTTGTTGACATGGAAAGAGTGTTTTCTGGACCACAAAAGCAGGTTACAAGGCAATATCTATGGAGAAATGATTCCATTTTATAAAATAAAACAGTGAAAACTATGAAATATGTATGAACAGCCTTAAGTAAAGATTTCCAGTACTCGCCTGCAGGTGTGTGAGAACTCAGGGGCTAGTTTTCCTACATTTGCTTTTCTGCTTGGGGTACTGACTATGCAGCCCTTTTGCAATAATGACTAAAAAGGGGTGTCCAAATATCAAACTTCGTGTGTGCATCACAGCATATTTATATTAACAGAAACTAGAGACTAGGTCAAATAAATTAATGTACATTCACCAGAGGATTACTATGCAGCCTGTACAAATACTTAAGGTCGGTATCATCAGGGGACAAGACAGGGAGAATCCTAATCCTCGCTCTGGCCCCAAATGTGGGGCCCGAGGCCCGAGCCACGGCAGTGTGGGCCTCACCCCTTTTCTCACCCTTCAGGCCTCGCTGCAACCCCCAAACGCACCAGACCCCGCTTAGGGTCATCCACGTGCCTAGAGGAGTTCCGGGAGGGTCCCCTCTGGCATGGTGCATGGGCCCTGTGTTCCAGACGAGATGCCAGGAAGGACACCTGGCTAGGGGATACAGCCTCTTGGCCAGAGTGGTTACTTCGTTCAGGCCATCCCTTGAGATTGAGCCACCAGAATGGGTGATTCAAACCTTCTTGAATGGGTGATTCAAGACTCTTTACCCCCACGCCCTACCCTGGAACACACATGTGCCTGCACAACCACACATCCAGGTGCTTCTAGGGCCCTGGTTTGAGGGCAGGGAGCTTCGCCCTATTGACTCAGCCTAGGCCAACCCCGAGGGGTGGGGTTCATCTGCCTGGTTCACACCAGACGGATCCTGGTTGGACAGCTCCGGGGGAAGAGGAGAGGTGTCATGTGATGTCCTGGTGGCCAATCAGAGGCAAAGGTTTAGCCAAGCTCTGCCTTCCTTCGCTCTTCCGGACCAGCACTGGCAGCCACGCTTCTCCATCTCTGAGCGAGAACGTGGCGTTGTCACCACCCAGTCACACATGGAGAAGGAGCAGAATTCCCAGCAGGAATTCTGGAGTGCCTGGAGGGCCGAAGAATGAGGCCACCTTTTCCTCTGGCGACGAAAGCTGTACAGACTATGGTGAGCCTGCTTCAGCATCTCCCTCAGGCAGCAGTGCCCTGAGCAGCAGCCCAGCAGGTTGTGCCACTGCCACCGTCGCCATTTTCAGCACCCATGAGGAACTGGGGCTGCTCTCCACGGCCTGTGTGGAGGCGAAGAGGCGTTCAGACGTCCAGAGCTGCCGCAGTCCCCACGCAGAACTTGGATGTGTGGTGTCTGAGACCGGCGGCCTGGCCACTGTGGGGCCACCCCCAAAGGGCACTAATCAGATGAAGAGCCAGAGGAAGAACCGTCGTAGAAAGCAGTCCTTCCCTGAGCAGGATATCTGGGTTCAGAAGGTTCCAGGTCGCCACTGCCTGCCACTTGAAGCTCCCAGGCCTCAGCGTTCTGAGGTTTCGCCTTCATCTTCTCTAAGCTCTCAGGCCAGCGGCAGCCGCCACTCCCAAGCTTCTACGTGGAGTCCGGCTTTGCGGTCAGGGCCTGCCCTCTGCAGTCACGCGGCCAGGGCAGGTCCTGACCTCCACAGTCATCCGTGTGAGCCAGGCCCAGCTCGCGGACGCCAAAGCTGCACCGCCCTGTCAGGTCCTGCTCTCCGCAGAGGGAGACGTGCGTGTGGCCCAGGCCCTGCCATCCACCGCCCCCACCGCTGCGCCATACTGCCTGGCCATGCTGTCCGATGCCCTGCATCTGCACAGGCTCCTGCCCTCCACAGCCAGGTCACCCCGCCAGGCCCTGCTCTCCGCCGCTGCAGCCGCGTCGCGCCTCCAGCCCCTGCTAAACCATGCAGTGCATCTGAGCCAGGCTCTGCTCTCCGTGGCCGCAGCCGGGGCGCCCCACCAGGCCCTGCTCGCTGCAGAGGCAGACACAGCCACGGCCCCCAGCCAGGACCTGGTCTCCGCGGCGGTGTCACCCTACCAGGCCCTGGTCTCCGCGGGCTCAGCCGCGACCCCCAGCCAGGCCCTGCTCTCCGTGGCCGCAGCCGGGCCGCCCCACCAGGCCCGGTTGAATAACACCGTGCATCTGAGCCACGCCCTGCTCTCTGCGGCGGTGTCACCCCACCAGTCCCTACTCACCGCAGACGCAGCCGCGACCCCCAGCCAGGCCCTGCTCTCGGTGGCCGCAGCCGAGCTGCTCCACCAGGCCGTGCTCACCGCAGATGGAGCCACGCCACTCGGCCTGGCCCTGCTGAACGTCGTCATGCATCTGTGCCAGGCCCTGCTTCCCACAGCCGAGCCCAAACAACAGGTCCCACTCTCCCATGTCAGTCAGCTAGGGCAGAACCTGTTCTCCGAAGCCAGAACCCCCCACCCTCTGCCAGGCTCTGTTTTGTGCAGCCCAATTTCTCACCCACGTCCTGTGGTCTGCACCAGCACAACCCGTCCACCCCCTGCCCTCAGGAGCTGTGCCACCCAGCCAGGCACTGCCCTCCAGAATCCCCAAGCTGGGTCAGGCTCTCGTCTCTGAAGCCCGGCCACCTCACCAGGTCCTGTCCTCTGCAGCCACATCACCACAGGAAGCCCTGTCCTGGGCAATCAGGCCGCCTGGCAAAGATCACCCCTCTGCAGCCTCACTTATCCATCTGAGTTGGCTGCTCAGAGTCCTCCTTCTCCCCCTGTTTTTGCCTTAAGAAGGTTGGTCTTCCAGAGCAGCTCCAGCTCACCTGATCCCGAGGTCCTGTGCTTTGCCTCCCACCCTGGGCTTGCCAGCCCCAAGAGTTCTTCCTCATCCTCTTCTCTTGGAAAATTCTTTTCTATGTTCCCTGGGCAATGTAGTGAGAGCTCCTCCTCCTCCTCTTCCTCCTCCCACCTCCTCCCCAGAGCTCCTGACTTGAGCCCCTCTTCATCCACCACTAGGTACTCTGTCCTGACCACTTCCTCCTCCCATGGGTTTTGTGGCCAGAGCCCCATCTCCACTCTCATGCCTTGCTGCCTGCGTTTGCTTCCCTGAGCCCAGTCTCTCCAGAGAAGCAGGTGGAAATAGAAAGCATGCCTTACCCCTCCACACCACCTATGTGATGGGCCCCTATGAGCATCCTCCAAGGTCCAAAAAAGTAGTCTCCCAAAGTTCTAGCCATTAACCAACATCCTGGGAGGTTTTGAAGCCTCCCCTCCCCCTGACTCCACCACCCAGCACTTACCTGCTCTTGGCCCTTGATTCCAGGCCACCTCCCTCAAGCGGGCCTGCCTTTGCCCCTGAGTTGAAATTTCCATTTTCCAAGTTGCTTTTCTATAATGAAATATTTTCACAAATAAAATAAAAATGTTGGTTTCCCCTAAAAGCTATTTTTTTAAATTATGCTCCCCCAAATTTAATCCCATGCCATATTTAGAGGATTGAAAGGAAGTCGTTACCATGTTAGCTGACACTTTGGAAAAGAGAAGGAATAAAATACTGTCCTAGCAATCATTTGTTCCCACTGTCTGCAATGCAGTCCTGTCCAGGAAGTTACCACTTTGGAACTATATACCCTCCTGGCACAGGTGATTTGTAACTTGGACAAGAACAGGAGGCAGGGTTTAATTAAGGGTGGCTGGGGAAAAGGAAGGGTGATGGAGATATCCAGGGTCAGGAATGAGGCAGAAGAGCATGGTCAAGTGTGAGGTGGGGGTCAAGGGAGAGAATAAACCATGTGGGGGTAGGGAAACGGGAAGGAAGACTCAGGATTAAGAAGGGGGAAACAGCAGTGGTCAGGAACCTGAGAGGGAAGGTCTCAGTCTCTAGAGAACAAAGAGTTTGTGTGTTGGGAACGGGCCACTAAAGGCAGAAGGAGTAGGGGCATGGAAAATGGTCATATATTAAATGAAAAGCTTTGATAATGATAATCCCATTATAAAAAAAATTGTAACCTGGTCTGTGAGCAGGTATATGAAAGTGAGTGTGAGAGAGAGTGTGTGTGTAGTACCGATTTGGTGGGAACTTCATGGGCAGACACTATCCTATGAACAAGATGTATACTCGGTTCTCGGAATAGCAGGTGATGTGGTCATATATGTTCTGCATTTTATACTTTGACCACATGGCTACCTCAGTGATAGCACTCAATTCAGTGGAGTGATACATACACACACACACACACACACACACAGGCATTTATATACACACATACATACACACACAACAAACACACAAAACCAGTTAAAGGAATTCCCTCTTCCTCCTTTCGGCCGTGTTTTTTATAGACCTTTTCAGAAGGCTTTGATTCAGGG
>CAUYRH010070064.1:0-48285 GCA_963574655.1 Perodicticus potto
AAATGGAGACTTTACAGCCTTTGTATTAACCTGGATGGAAGTGGAACACATTCTTCTTAGTAAAGCATCTCAAGAATGGAGAAGCATGAATCCCATGTACTCAAGTTTGATATGAGGACAATTAATGACAATTATTGACATGATGGGGGTGAGGGAAGGGGAGAACAGAGAGAGAAAGAATGAGGGAGGGGTGGGGAAAGGAAGAGCAGAGAGAGGAAAGGAGCGAGGGGGGTGGGGTCTTGGGGCCTTGGTGTGTGCCACACCTTTTGGGGGCAGAACTCGATTGTAAGAGGGACTTTACCCAACAAATGCAACTAGTGTAACATGGTTTCTTGTACCCTCAATGAATCCCCAACAATAAAATAAAATAAAATAAAAAAAGGATTTCTTGAAAGCAATTAAAATGAATCTTTAAGAATAGCAAACAGTCCCACTCTGAATCATAAGACTTTTTTGCTTGAAAAGATTTTTATTTTATAAATTGAAAAAAAAAATGTTTGAGCCTTAAATGGGTAAAATCCTTTATAGAACATCTGTAACTATTAAGAATAGAGTATAATTGAGTGATGTATTACTTAGTTCGATGTAAGCATTTCACATGGTATATCAAATCAGTACACTGAAACCCATAAATGCATCAATGTACACAGTTATTATTTAATAAAAATATTAAAAAGAAATTAGAAACTTAAAAGAATATCTATAGTGCATTTACTTATGAATAGTAGATTCTTCCTGTGAATATGTAGTCATGGCAAAAGGTATCCACTTATTTAGTTGATATTCAAGTAATTGATTATTTTCCAATTTTCTTGTGTTAGTTTTCCTTACAGAGAGTGTAATTACCCCAAAGCAAATGATGGGCTGCAGGAATCCAGTGCTAATATTTTATGTGTCACACACTTGGTCTATCCTTACTCCACTATTCTAAGATGACCTTGTATCCAAGCATAATGGCCTCAATAATTTATTGATCATCTTTATGTAAAATAATAGGATATGAGCATATATATCAAGTCCAGGCTTACATAGATACATAGCAATTGAATACTAACAAATTCTGATTGTGTTTTTCTAATTATGAAGATAGGATAGTAATGCCTATTTTACACAACTGCTCTAAGAATCGTGGTAATATATTTGATTGATTTTAAACAGAATAGCATTGAATATTGGAGTTTTCAAATTCAGCCAAGGAGCTGCAGGTACCGGTTCTAGTTGGGGTCTCCTTAATGAATCTTAGAACAATACACAGTCGACCTCCATATCCATGGCTTTCACTTTGGATTCAATTCACCATGGATCAAAAATATTTGAGAAAACAAAATAGACGGTTGCATTGGAATAAACAAATACAGATGTTTTTCTTATTATTCCCTAAGCAATACAGTATAGCAAATATTTAGAAAGTATTTAATTGCATTTTAGGTATAAGTAATTTAGGGGTTTATATGGGAATGCATGGGTTATTTGCAAATACACACAATTTTTTTTTTGAGACAAAGTCTCTCTTTGTTGCACTTGGTAGAGTGCAGTGATATCATAGCTCACAGCAACCTCATAATCTTGGGCTCAAGCAATCCTCTTGCCTCAGCCTCTCAAGTAGCTGGGACTATAGGCACCTGCCACAATGCCTGCCTATTTTTAGAAACAGAGTCTTGCTCTTGCTCAGGCTGGTCTTGAACCCCTGATCTCAGGCGATCCACCTGCCTCGGCCTCCCAGAGTTCTAGAACTACAGACGTGAGCCACTGTGCTTGGCTGCACCATTTTATATAAGCGATTTGAGCATCCTCAGACTTTGCTATCTATCTATGGGTTGAGGGGTGGGTTGGTTGTGGAAACAATCCTCCAATCCCTGCCTACTAAGGACAACCACGTAATAAACGTATGAGTAAAGGCAGTACCTTAAAATTTCCATGTGAATCACCTGGTAGGCTTCTAAAAAACACAGATTAGTATGTCAAGCACCAGTTCACGATTCACTGGGTCTGGGGTGAGATCAGGAATGAGCTTTTCTAGCAAGCTCCCCAGTGAAGCTGATGCTGCTGGTCATAGGGAGCACGTTTTCAGATGACCACTCTGGAACCATGGGAGACCTGAACTGGAAGCAAGAAGCTGCAGCTCGATTTACAGTCACCAAACTGGAAACAGCCTAAACACCCACCAACCCAGGAATGGATTAACAAGCTGAGGTGTACGTACCCCATGGAATACTACTCAGCCCCTAAAAAGATGGAGAGGTCACATCTTTCGTATGACCCTGGATGGATTTGAAACCCATTCCTCTCTGTGACGCACCACAAGAATGGAGAAGCAAGAATCCAGTGTACTCAATTCTGTTATGAGGACGATTGATGCTAATACGTGGTGGAGAGTGGGGGAAAAGGGGAGCGAGCAGAGAGAGGGAGGTGGGGGTTCACAGCGCGTGGCACATCTCTTGGAGGCGGGACACGATTAGAAGAGGGACTTTACCTAAGAAATGCAATCAGTGTAACCTGCTTCTCTGTACCCTTAATGAATCCTTGGCAATATAAAAAAGAAAATCTGCAGCTGCAATTGTCTCTCACACGGGGGCAAGTAGAGAACTGACCTAGGAGATTACAACGTAGAGAAAGCAGGTAAGGCCGGCTGTGGGGCTGCCAGGCCTCTGAAGCTCCAGGGAGCCGTCTAGAGGGCAGTGCAAACCCGTGTTTCCCTGGCCCTGCCAGCTGATCGTCACCTCCACGTTCTGGACGTCTACAAGGGACTCTGAGAAATGTTTTTTGCTGTTAGCTTTATTAGGCTCAGGTAGATGAAGGTTATGATAGAGGTTGGGGGACTTACTTCAAATTAATTGGGAAAAGTTATGATGGTGAAAATGTAGGGAGCTTCCAACTTGGTAGGCTATAGAACGGGACATTAACTTATTTTGAATGGCTACCTGACTTCGTCTCCTTTCTTCCTCATTGCTTTTTATTATTTGTTTAGATTTAATTAATACTTTTACAGTAGATAAAATTAGACCTGCAGAAAATCTCCTGGACATTTCTTTGGCCCCTCACATTATGCTTGCTTTCTCGATTCAATATTATTCTTGTGTTTTTGCTGAAACATTTGAGAGTAAGTGGCAGAGATAATGATCCTTCACCACTAAATAATTCACCGTGTTTTGCCAAAGAGCAAGGGCAGGTTCTTGTGTAACCACAGAGATATTATCAAATATAGAACAGTTCATATTCAATAATGTTATTAATCTATTTCCACATTCAAACTCTGCCAGTTATCCCAATACTATCTATGGGATAATTTTTTCTTCCCCAACTCAAGGTCATATCAGGTTATACGTTACATTTAATCGCCATATCATTGCCAGGTGCTTTAATCTGGAATAGACACTTTTTGTATTTCATGACATTGAAGGTTTGAAGAGTAGAGTGTGATTGTGTGTTGATCGGTCTGTCGGAGTTTAGCTGAATCTCCCCTTAGGTTTTAATTTGCTTCCTGATGGTGCATGCTGCCTGAGTGAGAGTCTATTCTTACTGCATCACACCAAGAGACACCTATTGTTACGTCATCCCGTTAATACTAGTACTCCCTTTGAGCAATTGGTTAAGATGGGTCCACCAAATTTCGTTATTACTAACGTGATTAGTTTACTTTTGTTAGTAGTACGTGCTCTGGGATGAGACGTTTGCACACTGCATAAATATCCTGTTCTAAAATGAACTTTCAGGTGCAGCGCCTGTGGCTCAAGCAGGCTAACCTGAGCTGGCAGGTTCAAATCCAGCCGGGCCCGCCAAACAACAATGATGGCTGCAACCAAAAAATAGCCGAGTGTTGTGGCGGGCGCCTGTAGTCCCAGCTACTTGGGATGTGGAGGCAGGAGACTCGCTTGAGCCCAGGAATTGGAGGTTGCTGTGAGCTGTGATGTCACGGCACTCTATTCAGGGGGACAGCTTGAGGCTCTGTCTCAAAAAAAATAAAAAATAAAAAAAAATAAATAAAATGAACTTTCACCTAATTATTTTGTAATAATGTCCTTTGATGATTATTTTCTGCATCGGTTAATTCCATGATAGTTCGAAAATAGTGTTTTTCTGTAGTCTTATTTTGTCTTTGGGTTGGAACACCCATAAGTAGAGGTGACAGCTTGCTTTTCTCAGTATTTGAACCAACATGTTTATTTTTCTGGTTTTGGCCAGTTGACTCTATATGTAAAATGTACCTATACAAACATAAATATATGCTGCTTAAATATATCTAAGATTTTAAAAAAATTTTTTAGTGCTTTGGCCTATAATGCTTTGCAGAATTTTTCTGGCTTTATGAAAATCTTTTGATTGTGATAACTGAATAAGATAAGTGACAATGAATATTAATAGCTTACATGTCATATATTTTGACACGAATTTAGTTGCCTCTCAAATCTAGATGTTGTATCTAGAGATACTGGCATCAAATATCAGCTTACTGAATGATGTGCTGTATCTTCAGCTTTGCTTATGGAAAATATTTCTCACAGCTCAAGAAAGTCACATGTCTTGCCCAAAAGTAACCCAGTCTATAAATACAATAAATATATAATTTCTAATAAACACATCCAGACTGGATTCTGTTTGGTTTTATCAGTGAAGGGAGCTGAAAACATACTCTGACATCAACAGGGTGGGTTTTTTTTTTATTTTCTGGGTTTGATTTTTATTTTTTACTTTTTGCCATTTGTGTTTCATTTTGTTTTTAGATTATATTTTTTTCCCAGAGATGATTGTTTAGTAGTCTTGAAATTTGCTACATAAAAGTCATCCTTATTCAGCGCTGAAACTTCATTAAAGACCATTGTATGCGTGCAGTCTAAAAATAGTGATTCAGCATGGGAGCGAGCTGAAAGGAAGGACAAGAAATGAACCAAGTCCTGTTTAGAAGCCCACAGAGATGCTGATGGCTTGTGTTACAAACACAGACTCCCCACCAGCCCCGACTGGCCCCTGTGTTGATGAGTGTTGGAAGTAAATTGTTATCCAAGTCAAAAAGGGCCACGAGAAAATAAGAAGGAAGAACAAGATGAGATAGTGACTTGTTTGGATAATACTTGTCCTTTCAAGCTACTTGCATGTATTAAGCTCCTTACAGAATACAGAACAATACAAAGGAGAGGAAAAGGTCACATTTTAGAGGTGTGCAATTAGAGCGCTTTGTTTATAATGGGAATGAAAGAAAATGTAGAATGATTACCTGGCATGGTTAAACTTCTTAAGTGATGTGAAACTACCATTTCATCAAGGCGAGTTCATTGCAGTGATGCCTCAAAAAGCGGACAGATCATTTGCCATGGGCACATTAGTCACTCTGTAGAAACCCAGCCAAATATTCCACTGTGTGTAAATGAAGTTCTGATCGTGGGGTGTGTGTTCATTAGCCACTGAAGGTGACATCCTCGGTCTAATCTCAAGACATACATTAATTTGTCATTTAAAACTGCTCATTACCAAATGAAAAAAAAAAACAAATTAGTTTTCTTAGTTTCCCAAGTATAATATATTGAAACAATAACAATATTCTTTCCAAATACTGATCGTTTGACGCCCTTTGCTCCCATGATCATATGCTGATAGAGTAATTATAATTACAGCAAATGTTATTAACCATTTTACCATGGACAAGGCTGTGTGCTAAGTTTTTGAATCACAGAAATTTGTAAATTTCTCCCAACTGTTTTTTTGAATCGGGATTTATTTTGCAAGTGAGTAAATGGAGGTTCGACAAAATTAGATAACAAACCCAAGGTCGCTCAGGAAAACGAAATTTGTGTATGTGTAACCTCCGAGGTCACTAACCACGTGATGGGAGCAAGTGGTGGTTTCTTTGCTGTTCTTAATGGTCCTTACCTGTGCATGTGTCCACATCGACTCATTAAGTTGTGTGCAGTCTGGGAAATAAAAACAAAGGTTTATTTTCAACTGCAGAGAGTTCAGTAACATGGGACGGTGGTCAAAAGTATCACTTCTGTTGGCAAAGGCATATGCGGGTATTTGCATAAAGAGCTGTTACATTGTAACAGTAGCTGCAGAGTTTATTTTTACCTTCTAGAGTTTTTCAGACAAATCGAACTCCAATTGAACTTGTGGCATTCACTTCCAGGATTTGTCTTTGTTATTATTATTATTTTCATTCTATTACTCTTTAAAGTTGATTTGTGTTAAGGGCTATGCAGCACACATTATTTTAGCAACTTTCCTTTCATTTTCTTACTGTGTCTTTGCTGATTTTGCAGATTTTTGTGTATATGTATATTTTGCGTACGTGTGTGTACGTACAATTAAAGATTTTAGGGTCTCACTTTCCTTATTAGTGAAATAGTATTTAATCCGAAGTTTTAAACAAACAGATGAGCTTGATAAAATGTCACCCATTTTAGAAGAGACTAAAAAAGTGAGACTGCCAATGTGAATGTTACTTTCTTTGCAATCTTATTATTATTGCGCAATATTTTGTTGCAGCAGTCATCTGATTTCTTTTCTAAATGTATTTATCTTCGTTCGTTCTTTATGAAGTTTTTGTTTCTAGTCCTTATCTTAAACATTGTTATTATTAAATTTTAAGCCTTTAAAAAAAAGTCACCTGTAACCTGTCCTACAATTCCCCCACCAACCATATACATACACACACATATATACAAAAATATGCACAATGAGGCCCAAAAATATAAATGGAAAGTAAACAGATAATTCTCAAGGAAAGACACATTTTCTGCTCCCGTGTTGTGCAAATCAAAATAAAGCTTTGTACATGCTGAGATTGATTTGTTGTCTTCACAAAAGAATAATGTTTGGGAGGTGAATATATTTGTATATGTGTGTTACTAAGTTTTCACAAACTCATCTTTCATTTGTATAAAACTGCTACCCTTGCCTTTTCTTGATCAAAAACTAACTTTGGGGTGTTATTTTGTTTCTTTTCCTGAGCTTTGTTACCAGTTAAAAAATCAAGACTCTTTCATTTAAATGGTGGTGGTTTTGTGGGGGAGAAGCATGGGCGGAGAAGCATGGGCGAACAGAAAATGCTGTCTTCCAAAGACAGAAATAGTGGGGGAATGGTAGGACAGGTTATGGGCAAAATTTTATCAAACTAATGTTTTTTAAAAGAACGTGTATTAAATATTATTTCACTAATTATTTGAAAGGAGACCTTAAAATCTTTAGTTTGATTTCATAAGGTGCCCAGAATCAGTAGTGTGGGAACAGTGATGACATTCAAAACTTCTCTGGGTTTGGATTTCTTATTCTCTAAAATGGAACCAGGAAAATGACATGACATCTATTATGACCTTTTCTGCCTCCATCAAACAGCTGAGAATCACAGATTTATATTTTAATATTGCATCGATGACTTTGTCAATGAAAATAAGCTTTAGGGTATTTTCCTCATCAGACCTACCCATAGTCCTTTGTACAGAATATCAATAAGTGGTAGTTTCTTCATTGTTCTTAAGTCTTTTCCTGTGTATGTAAGATGTCAGTATCTACTCATTACCTTGTTCAGAGGAGGCACTTCTGTTTGTTCTGTGCTTGTGTCTTCTTTCCAATCCTGGACACGATGATCACTCAGAGGTGGGCACTTGATCCGTGGTAGCCAACTCTCCGCCGTGGTTTTTGTTTTTTTTTTGGGTCATTGTTGTTGTCGTTCTATGAACCTGCTAGGCAGTAATCACAGCAAATCCACCCACGGAGAGGCAAAGTGGAGCAGATACACCGAAGTGCAAGGAAGGGGCCTCAGGGCTCTGGACGGACTAGGCAGGGAGGCAGAGCTGCCTCTGCCCTGATGTTGTCCCTGTCTGCAGACCAGACGGCTCAAGGCCAGGAAATCCTTTGTATTCTGTCACAAATGCTTCTTCCCATAAAGAGTTTCCCCACTGTATAGAATTTAGGTGGAATCGCAGTCCCCCTCTACTTTAGTCCTAATCGGTGAGCATTGTATTCAGTGAGCAAAAATCAATTGTAGAATATAGATGAATTCATTTTTTCAACATGCCTTGAGGACCTCCTATATTCTAGCCATTTTCAGAGGGTCTGCGGTTAGAACCATAAAGAACGTGTCTTTGTCTTTGTCTTTATGGAGCTTATACTCTAGAGGGGGAGCCAGATAATAAATGAGAAGAATAAACAAGTGTAAATGTTAATGATAACACCTTCTAGAGAAAAAATTAACATTAGGGAGAGGAGAATAAAAACTGGGGGCAGGTTTGCAATATTGACAGCGTCCAGAGGAGCCTTTATTTTACAGAACGGCACTGAAGACATTGTGAGTGAACCAAGATGACAGCTTAGTGGCACAAGAAGAAACCAGGAGTGAGCAGGATTTTCAGTGGCTGCGTGCCCAGCAGGTGTGTGTGACAGTGAGATGAAACAGTGGCTGGAGTCACGTGAGCGAGTGACAGCAGAGATCACGGACGTAACAGGGAGCCAGGTTATGCAGAACTGTTCCTGATTCTCTTAATTAATGAGAAATCACCCCAACTTTATTGGCAACAAGAGATTATGTGCATACTGGAATCATCCCCCGGTACTGAGCCTCAGAGGTGACATGTTCTTTCCTGCTCCATAAGCATTGGAGAAAGCAGAAGAAAGTAAAAAAATGCTATCGGATGAAATCCTGGTTATGCTACTTACGTCCTGTTGTGATGAGACAATTACTTAACTCCATAGGCCTCTGAGTTTTTGTTAATGACAGTGGATTGCATGATATAGCTTAACTTTCAATAGAAGAGTTCGTAACTCTTTGGCGTCTATCAGCGTTTATTAACACAAATCGCTGAGCTATTAGTCAAGGCTCATTTGGTTACCCCAAAGAAGGACAAAACAAAATTCATTTCCAAACAAACTCAGTATAAAATACAGACAGTGATTAAGAGGGGACACAGAACTAAGTTCAGTGGCTGCATCATCTGTGTTGTGTGCAGGAGGAAAGGGCAGACGTCACGTTCTCAGGACTCGGGGTGCCCGCCTCCACCCTCTGTAAGCCACTTGCCTTCTCTCCCTGGATTTTTCTGACGTGGGAGGCTTCCAGAAAGCATCCCCCAGGCTTTGGAGTTAGAGCATCATCTTCTCCTCATTTCTAGTTAGAAAAACCTGGGGCTGTATCACTTGACCCCTCTTCTGGCCAACCCCTAAACAAACCACATCGTTACAGGTGTGGGGGAGAGTTCCAGTTTCTCCACAGCCTTGCCAACACTTGTCGCTTAGACTCTTTGGTGTTGGTCATCTTGATAGGTATGAGGTTGTATCACCCTGCAGTTTTTATTTGCATTTTCCTAACGGTTAATGATGTTGAGTATCTTTTAGTGCACCTGTTTGCCACCAGTGTGTCATCTTTAGACAAATATCTATTGAAAGTCTTTAGTCCATTTTTAGCCAGGTTATTATTATTACTATTTTGCTATTGCATTGCTATTGAGTTTCTTATGTATTTTTGATATTAAACCATTATTAGATTATGGTTTGCAAATATTTTATTCCACATTCTGGGTTGGCTTTTTACTTTGCTGATTTGGCTCCTTTGCAGAATCCTTAATTTTATATAAATCATTGCCATGCCTTATTCTGTGATCCAGCGCTTCCGCTCTGGGTGTATATCCAATAGTATTGAAATCAAGATCTTGTAGCTGAATTCCCGTATTCATTGCTACATTATTCACAACAGCCAAGATAAAAAAAAAAAAAACAAAAAACTAATGTCCATCACTAGATGAATTAATAAAAAAAAGTGCTATACACATACAATGGAATAATTTTTTCAGCTGTAAAAAAGAAAGAAATCTTGCCATATGGTATAACATAGAGGGTATTATGCTAAACAAATAAGCCAGTCGCAAAAGGACAAATACTACGTGATTCTACTCATCTAAGTTATCTAAATAGTCAAACTCATAGAAAAGGGGTAGAATGGTAATGGTGATGGGTTGAGACAAGGGGCAATTGGAGTTACAAAGTTTCAGTTATGCAGGACGAGTAAGTTCTAAATATCCGCCATACCTGTAGTTAGCAATAGGGATTGTCACTTTGAAAATATATGAGGTGGTATTTCTCATATTGTATGTTCTTACCACAAAAAGGTGGGGTAAAGAGGGAAAGTCCTTCCCTACAATGGAAGGAAGAGGGTGCTCTTGTCAGAGGGGAATTTTCAGTAAAGCCCCCTTTTTATTTCTAGGGGGTGTTTCAAGACCTCCCCCCATGGGTGGCTGAAACCATGATTAGTACCAAAACATGGTGCAGTTTCTCCTACATATCCACACCTATGATGAAGTCTAATCTGTAAATTATGCACAGGGAGAGTTAACAATAACTTAACTAGAGCATGACAATATGTAGTAATGGAAGTTACATGAATGGGCGTCTCGCTCCCTGGTCCCCCTTCCCCCAAGAATATCTGACCGTGCTGTCCCCACCCTTCTTATGAAGAAGGGACAGAGCCAGACAGTGCAAGATTTTATCACACTACTTGGCACCATGTAATTTAAAGCTTATGAATCATTTATTTCTGGAATTTTCCACTTATTCTGGGGGCATGGTAGACTATTGTTGACTGAAAATGGGAAGGGCAACTGCTGGCGGGGGCCGTCTGTATGTGGCACAATCTGTATCCATGCACATGGGCCTCACAGCATTCTTGTGCTGAATATAATTTTATAATTTTGTGTGTGTATGTTTAATTTTATGAAGACATCTTTTTCCCCCCCAAAGGAATTGAGATTTTAAAATTCCTGTTTTTGTTTTTGTTTTTTCCTGCACGGAATGGAGACAAACCAAAGGATAAGGGGGAAAAGTCTCTTTTGATTCACAGAAAGGGAATCTGGTGACTAGTTCACACCAGGTACTTTACCAGTAAATACTTTTTTTTTGAGACAGAGTCTCACTCTGTCACTCTGGCGTCACAGCTCATAGCAACCTCAAACTCCTGGGCTTAAGCAAGTCTCTTGCCTCAGCCTCCCAAATATCTGGGAGTACAGGTGCCCAGCCCACCACAATGCCCAGCTATTTTTAGAGATGGGATCTCGCTCTTGCTCTTGCTCAGACTGGTCTTGAACTCATGAGCTCCGGCAATCCACCTGCGTTGGCTTCCCAGAGTGCTACGGATTTTAGGTGTGAGCCACCATGCCTACCTTACCAGTAAGTTCTAACGGGCAAGTCATGAACTTCATCTGGGAAAGGGGCAACGTGAAGTCCCCCCCAGGTACCAAGCCCTGCTGTAATTTATGGTTTGGCAAGCAGTTTCTGCATTATACTGCTGGGTCCTCATGGCAATCCAATGAGGGTACTCCTGCCTAAACTTCAGAAGAAGAAACTAAAGCATAAAATGTTTATTTTGCTCCACATGAAAAAAATAGTACATGCTCAATATATTTTTATTTATTGTGGTATATGGTACAATTTACATATAATAAAATTCACATTTCATATATATAGCTATATGAATTATTGCAAACATGGAGAGTCATGTAACATCACCACAATCAAGAAATACAACATTTGACATCATCAGTAAAGCTTTCTTCAGAGTCCACTGTCCTCACTCCTGTCTGACTGATGTCAATGTGTTCTCAGTCTTATTCCCAGGATGTTCTGTAGGTGAAAGCAAATATGTCCCCCAAGTCTGGCTTTCATTCAGCATGAATGAACTTGGCCTCCCAAAGCAAGTGGATTGCCTGAGCTCACAAGTTCAAGTTTAAGATCAAGTTCAGTTTGACTGTGTCTATGTACCATACCTTGTCCACTCACCCATTGGGTGACTTCTGAGTTACTTCCAGCTTTTTGAAATTTGTGAATAAAGCAGCAACAAACATTCCTGTAAGGTTTTTATATGGATATGCATTTTCTTTTTTTTCCCCCTTGGGTGAATATCCAGCTGTGGCATTTCGTGTATGCCAAACTCTTTTTCTAAGGCAGCCTTACCATTTTGCATTGTTCCAACCACAACACACGAGCGTTTCAGTTGCTCCTTATCTTTTCAGTATTTGGCATTGTCAATTTTTCAAGATAGATTTTTAGAATTAGCTGGAAAAAAAAGAAAATTTAAATTCAATCATAAACCTTTTGAGTCTGGATAAATGGGATAATGAGTTTGAAAGCAGTTCTGTGTTGATGGAGTTACATAAAAGTTTTGTACACTGGATGCATGGTATCTGATAATAGAGTATAAGTGATCATTCATTTATCAAAATACAAAAGGTCAGATAGGAAAAGTCATTATATGGATTGTTTGTGCCAATTTAGTTTGCTGCATCACATCAGAAAATAAAATTTGTCTTCAGTCATTGTTGTTATAGGCAGAATTTGGGAAACTTACGCTTTAAGAATTCAGAAATGAGAAATTTCACTCTGGGCATAATTTGCCCATATCATCCTTAGGAGTGAGAATGAAGCCAGAGGCAGGTTTCTTCTGCTCTGCAGATCTTGTACTTAGGACGGAATGAGCTGAGAGTATCTGGTCATGTTCACCCGTGACCATTTATCGAAGGTCCTCTCTCTTAAAGCACGGTCAGCCTTGCCACGGCAGGAAAGATCTGCTTTCTCCTCCCTCTGGTCCCAGACGGGCCCTGGGGAAAACCCTGTTTCGCCACCATGTAGAATTACTTTTGCCCTTTCTACCTTCTCGGGGAAAGAATAATTGATGGCCTTTGCCACTGCAGATCTTTGTGTAAGCAGGAACTATTTTGAAATTCCTTGTTAACAGAAATTCTTCTTTGAGAAGTAGGTGTGTGGTGTAGAATACCAAACAGATGCTTGAGGAATGAGCTTCTATCGTGCCTTGTTTTGTCCGGCTGCCAGTGATTTTTATATGTGGTCTCTAAGGAGATTCATGCTACCGTATCTTTCGTCCCCCTTTCTCCTCCAGATTCTTCTTATTCCTTTCAAGTAGTACCCTCTTCTATCTCAGCCAGAATAGATTATAAGCATTTCCTAAAACATGCTTGTGTTTCACATGAGAAAATTATTTCAAACTAATGATCTATTACCAGTCAGATGAAGGACATACTAAAAAATGTTTTCATTTGTTTCACATTTCTTTTCATTCAAAATGCCTCAGATTATTTTTTTAAAATAATGCTGCATTGTATTTGTTTCATACTATTTTATGTGTAAAGAAATTTACATGTTATATAAACTAAGAGTAAATTCAGCATCTCCTCATTTACTTTTTTTAAAAAACAAATTAACATTCTTCAAAAGAAGTAAGTGGACCTATTGTAGAATTTACCAGAATTTTGGTTTTACATCATAGACCAAAGAAAAAAAAAAGATTCCCAGTTTTTATATTAGCAATTGATTTCTCTTTCACTTTTCGTACTTTAATCTTTTCCCCTATTAGGTATTTCTTAGTGACTTTTCCTGCGACTCAGCTCCTTAATGATGTAGAGATTCCATTTCCATCCCTGCTACAACCTTTTCTTCTTCTCCTTTTCCTCCCTCCCTTTTTTTCCTTGCAAAAGTCTCACTCCAGAGGAGAAGAATTAAAGATTAATTATTTAGATAACAGTCTCTGAAGTGGGAGGTACCCGGTTCTCAGTTCTAATCTTGCAACTTCTAACTTCATGCCATCGGGAAAGTTATTTAACCTCTCTGTAGTTTTCCAATTTGGAAAATAGGGTTAGTGAAAATGCACCTGCTGCATGGGGTATTTGTGGATTAAACGAGTTAATACATAAAGGACATGGTTCCTGGTTCATTTCCTGGCATGTGGTCCTTGCCGGCTACTGTCAGTTACCAGCTGAAGTCACGTCCTCCTGCAGAGTGATACAAACCTTGCCTTTTGCACTCTTTAGAGGTCTGTTGACATTTCCTCCCCTGGGTTCTCGTCTTGTATTCAAGAGGGCATGTTAAAAATTGTAGAAACAAAAACAGTCCAGCTCGTTAAATGTATTTATCACTTTGTTAAGGGTCCATGTCCTCCACCATCCTGGCCAAAATAAATGTCAGTGTCTATTATTTGGCATGTATTTGTCACAGTAGTGAATAGGGCTAACCCTTAGCGGTAGCTGGCCATTAGGAACCAGGTATTAGAATCAGTGATTGACATATCATTTTTTTGGAGAATATTTTAGAGAATAAAATAAGGATCAATATTTCCTGCTCTATCTCCTATGTTATGAGGATTTTTTCAAGTCCATGTACAAATAAAGATTTCGGTACATTGGAATCATTACAGCATCATTGTGGAGTGATGTCCTGGGGAGTTGGGGGAATGAGAGGGCTTTGGTGCTGGAGTGTCCTGGGTCTGCAGCTCAGTTCACCAGTTCCCAGATGGAAGACAGTTCAGCAATAACATAACCTCTTAGAGTTTTTAGTCTTTTCTGGGGGGTGATAAAACCCATGTAAGCATTTATGAAAAGGATTAAAGGAGATGCTGAGCATTAGAACCCACAACCAAGCATCTAACACATACAAAGCAGGTTCTCATTAAATGTTATCTATTTCCCAGTCCCCGCACAGAACGGGGGCAAGAAATTATTCTTTAGCACCATATTGATGGGATAATTAGCTCAATTCCTTGCTCTGCAACTGATTCTTATGGAGACTAACAGATGTAAGGTAAGCCAGGTTCAGATCCAAGTCTTGGCTAGTAGGAAAAGATGCTGGAAAGTGAAGGCTGGAGGTGGTTGCAGCAGTGAAGGTTAGGTGGTGCTGCTGTAACCTAAGCAGAGGCAGGCTGGAAAGAGCAAGAAAGGGATGAAGGAAATTGAGACTCGCAGCAAGGAATCAGTTTGCAGAATGGGCATGGGCAAAATAAGTTGATTCTGTTAGTGTTTGCTACATGAAAAATAACCACCAAGTTGGAGAGGCATGCAGAGAGAAGCACGTGTTTCCATGGGTCTGCAGATCAGCTGGGGTCTCGCTGCAGCTGCTGGGGTGGCTCTGCTCTTCACGTCTGCCATCTTTGGATGGTGATAACCACGTCATGTTCCTCTCATGGCAAAGGCAGACACACAAAAGGAAGGAGGAAATACATAAAGCCTCTTAAGGTCTAGGCTTGATTTTGCGCCATCTCCCTTCTGCCAACGTGGCATAGACCAAAGCTCTGACTGTAGCCCACCTGTTACAAAAATTTGCAAAGTCTTATGCAACCACTTACAATGTTGCTCTGCTCCAGCAGAGCTTGTACATGCTATTTAATGAGGATCACTAAGAAAACGGGGCTTGCTCTAAAAATCATCTTTAGCCTTCAAATGACTCAGTGTCCAAATTCTCACTTGATAGTCTAAGCATTTGGACAGTGACTTTATTGTTCTGATCTCTTTCTCAATGCTGTGAATATTTAGGATTTCCAGAGAGCCGAGCCTTTCTGCCCCATCAGTGGCCCTTTTAGTCATGTACTCACCAAAATAACAAAAACAAAAATACAGGCTAATTTTTCCCTAGTCCCAAAATCTGAAATTTGAAATGCTCCAAAAACCAAACCAAAACAAAAAACTTCTCGGCTGCCATCATGATTTTCAAAGGAAATACTGCAAGAAGCATTTTGGATTTTAGACTTTTGGATTAGGAATGAATCCTCAGACAGTAAATATAATGAACATATTACAAAATTTGAAAAAAACAATCAGAAATCTGAAACACTGCTGCTCCCAAGCAGTTCAGATAAGGATTACTCAACTTTTATATATGTTTTAAAGAATTCTCTCTGGGTTGTCTTTGGCATAAACTTGTTCAGATAAGGATTACTCAACTTTTGTATACATTTTAAAGAATTCTCTCTGGCTTGTCTTTGGTATAAACTTGATAAAAGGTTTTTAACCTGGGCATTAGACACTTTAAAACATCTTGATAGTACAGATTTATCTTTCAGCAGAATCTCCAAATACAACACGTTTGAATACGAAACCATTTTTTAAAGCTTCAGTTTCTATGTCCTGTCTCTGATTTTTTTTTTTGTTCCAGTTATTGGCGTTAAAATGATGTCGCACGCAGTCCACGTTCTGCAAGTGTAAACATAAATGAAACCTCATGAAATTTATCATGGTTCACTGAGCCACAAGTTAATGTCGTCTCTCTTTTTTGTATCATAACAAATTAATGGTCAGTCGCTTGCTTAAAACATCTTCTCTACTGTAATTCATGAGCTATTCATTTTTTCTTCTTCTTTTTTTAATGTTCGTGATATTTATAATTGGTTCAACCCTCCTCCATTCTTGTTTTGGCCCCATGCCTCAGGCGTCCACACCTCCTCTCTAGGTTTGTCCTTCAGTCGGGAGCTTCCCCTCCCAGGAGGTTAATTCTGCCAGTCTTTATCACAGTCTGGTCTTCATACGTCTTGACATATGGACATCATGCTGCAGAATGTTACTTTGGTTCATTATATTCGTGATACCACATTAATCTATTGAGTAAAAAGAAGCAAACACCCTAGGATACATTTCCCATGTCTGGTTTTGACTGTTAAGTGGCAGTGATTTCAACCAATATCCGAAAAGTCTTGGTGACTTAACGATTCAGTCTGCTCAAGGAGAAGGACTTGGGACACTTGACCAGGCAAGCCACCTAAACTGGTAGAAGTGCCCACTGAGTGAGAGGGGAATTTAGAATGTGAAGTAGATGATGGGGTTGCTTTGGGATCAGCTGGAGCAATAGAACCCGTCCTGTGCCCCACTCTCCTCTTGTAAATTTCTACGTCTTAAATCCCCTGGCCAACTAGGAGTTTGGAGAATCTGTGTCTGGATGACTTGAACTTCATGTGAGAGAAACAAGAGGATTGCAGTGGAGCAGGATATGCCCTGTTCAGACCCCTTTCATCATATTGGGAAGCCTTCCACCTGTCGCTTTGAGCGTTGGCTCCTAAGGGCTTCAGCCACTCCCCTTCTCTACAGAGTTAACCCTTAGCAGTAGGTGCCATCTTGCCAGAAATGATATGACCTTCCAGGTGGGCCAATGGCCCATGGCTGCCTATGTGATATGGGGTGTATGAAAGGCCAGGTCTCTTCACTCAAGGTGGGGGCTGCTGTGAGGGTGACTCCTGCCCCACAGCCAGCCACTGTGATGAGGCCAGGCTGGACTGTCCCTGGGGTCATGTCCTTGCTTGGCCTTTTGCTTTTCCTACCTTGCTGTCCTCGCTACTTGCCCAGCTTAATCTCCAGGGAACCCCAAGTAAGCTACTATTATGACTTTCTTTTTTTAAAACACAAATATCTATCTTTTATGGTACATCAGAGCCGCATGCTTTTAATACAAATTTTCATTTTGTAATAATTTTAGACTTACATAAAAGTTCCAAATAAAATTTCCAGGTACCCTTTATCCAACTTCCTGGAGTAATACATTCCATAACTGCCGTGCATTTATTAGATCTAAGAGACTACCGTTGGTACAATCCTATTAGCTAGACCACAGACATTATTTGGATTATGTCATCTTTAAAATTAATGTCCTCTTTCTGCTGTACCAGGACTGAACATTTCATTTATTCATCAGTCTCTGTAGATTCCTCTTGATTTTTGCTTTGTTTTTCATGACCTTGACAATTTCAGAGTGCTGGGGAGATATTTTGTAGACTCGTTTTCAGTTTGGACTTTCCGACGTTTTCTTATAATTATACTGGAATTGTGGATTTATCAAGAAAATATGACAGAGGTGACATGGCGTGCTCCTTGCATCATCGCACTGTGTACCTGACCACAACCCTACCTTTCAATTGTAATGTGAATTTTGGTCACTGTAATTTGTTTTTTTCTTTCCTTATTTTACTCTTTGGAAACTAGTGATTAAATCCGGAACACACTCAACAAGAGGGGAATTAAGTCATACCCTGCAGGGCATGACCCTATATGTATTATTTGCAATGTTCCTTTAAAAAAGATTCATCCTTTCTCTCAGATTTATTTATCCAGTCACTTACATATAACGATACAGACTCAGATTTTATTTTTTGTGTTATAGTGAAATACTGTCATAGTTTATGTTGTTGCTGAAACTTGTCCAGCTTTGGCCACTGGGAGCTCTTTCAGGTCGACTCCTATGTCCTTTGACATGCCTCATATTTTTATTCTTTAGCAATTTTTTTTTAACTTTCTGGTACTATTAGAATGCTCCAGGCTCATCTTTATATTTCTCACCCCATGCCTAGAATCAGACATTTCTCCAAGGAGCCATAAGAACCATTTTTAAATGTCTTCTAGAAAATGTAATATGCCAAACAAAATGTATATTTCATAGAGTGAGTTTATGTTGGAGTGGCTTTCTGGGAAAATACATACGACACAGGAAAATATCTCATTCCAGCATGTAATTTGCTTTCTCCGGTCTCCTTTGTTTTTCTTTATTTTGGGGGGTAACGGCTTTCTGACTCTTCCACAAACACATTATTATCTTAAGCACTTCTGTTGCTCAGTAACGAGTTGAGTTTGTGAATCTGTATCATAATTGTGTTTCATCAGTGAATGAATTGTGTTGGATCAATTTGATGCTTATTCTTCACTTATGGCTACCAGCTCTGATGACTAAAAATGAGACGGATGTAACTCCTTTCTTTTGGCTCAGTCAATGGGGAATTGAATGACTATCTCTTAAAGAACTGTGCAGAAGGCAAAGAGATGGACTAGACATTAGATGGCTCCTCCTCGACCCCTGGTGGACAAAAGGGGACCAGGCATTCCATGCCAGGCACGGAGAATAGGACTGGAACAAAAGAAGAAAACACACCTGTTCCCTCTGAGTGTATTTGTTTACTAGCCTTTTGACCCAGGATAACAATTTGATTACATGTTTATGCATTTATTTATTTTTGAGACAGAGTCTCCCCACTTTGTCTCCTTGTTTAGAGTACTGTGGCATCACAGCTCACAGCAGCCTCAAACTCTTAGGCTCAAGTCATCCTCTTGCCTCAGCCTCTCAAGTTGCTGTGGCTACAGGCACCCGCCACACATCTGGCTATTTTTAGAGATAGGATCTCACTCTTGCTCAGGCTGGTCTCAAACTCCTGAGCTCAGGCAATCCACCCGCCTCAGCCTCCCAATCCCTGTGCTGGGATTACAGGTGTGAACCACTGCGCCTGGCCTTTATTACTAGACAGTAGGTAACTGAAACTACGTGGAGGGATGACAGTTCCAGTGTTTTCCACTTTTACACCATTTAAAGTAAAACATTAAAATCGATGAACATCCGGAGATAATTTTTTTTTTCAATAGAAGACTTCACAATTCATCAAAGACTCCCACCTGTTCTCTGTCCTCTGTCTTCTCCCCAGAAATTGCTTCACTGTCAAACTGGCACATTTTCTTGAATCTATTATGTAAATGAGGGAACTGATCATTTGTTGACAAGCTTTAGACTGTAGAGAACTTTTGAATATAGCCACTTGGAATTTCCAAATACTTGCAGTACTAATCGTTGCATATGGTGATTTATTTCTGAAACAGGGGCTTATGGCATCATCATTATGGATGCAGAGAAAATGCTTCTGTTAAATTAAAACAAGTCAAAATGCAAAGCTTAATTAGCAGAATATATTTACCAGTAAGAAATAATTAAATACACATTAATCAATTAAAATAAATGTAGCAGTTTTCTGCCTTTTCTATAGTTACGTTTATTCTCTTCTATTCCATTAACATGCCTTCTCTTTATTTTATTCACCATATGCCCCTAGTTTTGCCTTTCTGTCCATTCCTTGTTACTCTCACTTCCTGGCTCCTTCTCTTCTTACGATTTCCATGTGCTGGTTTGTCCTAAGGTCTAGGTTTTGTCTTCATTTTATCTATATATTCCCTATAGGAATGAATCCAGTCATAGCCAATCTTCTCTCTCTCATTAAATGAACTCAACAGCTACCTTCTTCCTTTGGTCATACTTTAGAAATTATCCACCTTCTTATTTTCCGTCATCCCCTACATCTAATCTATTGGTTCAGCTCCAAAATATTTCTGGAATTATCCATTAATCTAAATGCATGCAACTGATTCTTTCAAAGTAGCATAATGTGTTTCAGGTTCATTCATACTGTAACATACATCAAGAGTTCATTCCTTTTGATTGCTGGAAAGTATCCTGTTGAATAGATATACCACATTTGTTTATCCATTTGGTTGGAGGGCATTTAGACTATTTCCACTTTGGGGGCTATTCACAAAAATGCTGCTATAAACACGTGCATATAAGTCTTTGTGTGGAAATACTTTTCCTTTTCACAAGGGTAGGTTCTTTGGAGTAGAATTCCTAGATATATAATACATGTTTAGCTTTATAAGAAGCTACCAAACTGTTCTTCAAAGTGGATATACTGTTTTATATCTCCATCAGCAAGGTGTGACCTTTATCTTTCCCAATGCTTGCTATTTCTGATTCCAATCATTTTTTGCTTTATAAAATTTCAAGTCAGTGAATTCTAATGAAACCATCAATTCACATACCAAGTGCATGTGAATCCCCTGTGTCATGCGTTTCTACCAAGTTAAAGAAATCTGACAATGTTGTACTTAATGGATAAATGGAAATTGTAAATGGCTAGGTTGTAAGCAAGGACATCATTTCTCAGATTAGCAGGTCAGCTAAATCTTTCTGATCCGGTCAGATTTACTGATCAAATTAAATGAGAAGGAACCTGCTCTGCTCTTGCAACCACATGAACAGCTAGGCAGGTTTTCCAATAAACGAATGCAACTCATTATATACACAGAGTGGCTATAAAGTTCATATATAATTTAAAACAGTTTGCAACTTAAAATTGCACATGAACTTTTTGACTACCCTGTGTATTATAGGTAAGGGCAGAATCAACCATTGTAGAGAGAAAGTGTAAGATTAAATATGAGAAGCCAATAATACAGGATAATTAACATCACTGACCATAGAAAACTATAGTCCCTAAAGAGATTTCATTAGCTTTGGGGGAACAAATAATACCCCCAAAGAATTGTAGAATTCTTTCTCAAAGCTTTAACATACATCAAGAGTTCATTTCTCAGAAGAAATATTGGAATGAAATGATTATCTGGTAATTCATCAACTGTAGAAGAAGGTAATATTTCAAAGTTGTCCTTTAAAAAGTCAAAGGATTTTATAATGAAGTATAGGTATTATACATGTAGCATTAATAGACTTACTGATCTCTTGTCATTGTAAGTGCAATTTTATCATAATATCTAAAAGATATTAAGTAGTTTTCAGTTGATGAACCAATCAATGTGTTGTGTATTTTCAATTAATCATTAGTTTGGATTTGAGGTCAGTTTATATTCCATAGAAATTAATAAGGTACTAATTAATTTCTAGTCTAATGTTTAAAATATTTGGAATCTAAAATATTTAACTTGTGTAAACCCACAGGGGCTAAACCTTGCTAGGAGATTTGGGAGTCATTGTTTTCTTCCAATGACAACGAAAAGCAAGGATATCTTCCAGAGTTTTCCAATAGTCATAACACGCACAAATTATATATTAACAGAGAAAATGTTAAGTTCGCCATTGCAGATACTGTGTAAGACAAATCGAAAGGTCATTTGCTTTATATTGGGAATGTTACACTTACACAAAGTTCGGAAGTATGATATGTGAATACAAGGTAATAAATCATTTTTGGCAGAGGGTAATTAAAGAGATTAATAGTATTCCCTTTCACCTTGACGTTGAAAACAAAATGAGTTCCACGTCTTTATACTTCCTGTGTATTTCTCTCCCCATCACATTTTGTCACCCTCCTTACATACAACAAATATATATTTTAGGATATAAATGTAACACTTTTTAAAGGCTTACCATATCCTAAAAAGCAAATTTTTATAATGGTAGTATAGTCATGGATTTTTTTTTTTTACTAACATCAATTAACAAAACTCATTCATCTTGGATCTCTAAAGTCCTATAGAAAATTAGTACAATTGTAAATATTTTAAAAAGTATTATAATATGCAGATAGTTATTTTTTCAACTAACTACCAATGTGACATGTCCAACAAACCAAATGGTCTTCAATGGCTACAATATTTACCGCTTCTCTTTCACAAATTCTTATTCTGTTCCCTGGTCCTGTGCTGAATGCTTTTACATGGCCTAATTTAATCCTTCCTACTATTCTATGAATAAATACATTTATTCATTTATTATAGATATGGCAACAGAGACTTACTAAGTTCAACTATTTAAGATCACTTAAAGTGCTCAAAGTGCAGGATCTCAGACTTGAGTCTGGGGATGTCTGGTTACATGGCTGAGTGGTAGAGCTGTTATGCAATTCTCTCATCTTCCTAACTTATTGGAAGAGGCTATACGTATAGACAGTGAAGTCACATTGTGTCCTCAGGCAAGCCAAGATCACATGGACCTATGTTCTGCCACAGGACCCACTGTTGGGACCTATTCTGGTGACAGCATGCAAAAAGGGAAGCAAGATGGTTCAAATTAGAAAAGAGAACAGTGGCTGAGGATAAGTAATTAATTGACATGATTGGAAATTTGGACAATGTATGCCCTAAAAAAGTACTTGCTTCTTTTCTTTTCATGTGCTTCTGGCTACAGGTTCTTTCCCCTTTTGAATCTATGAGGCCCTGTGCCTGTTAGCATAGGGGATGGCTAAGGCCATGCTACGACTAAAATCTAGATCCTAGCTGTCTCAGATTCTATGAATGTTTTTGTGATTTCCTGGGATGAAACCTACTTGATTATGATGTATCTTTTTTTTTTTTTTTTATGTGTAGCTATAATCTATTGGCTAGGATTTTATTGAGAATTTTTGCTTCTATATTCATTAGTAAAATTGGTCTGACATTCTCCTTTTTAGTTGGTTTTTTTCCTGGTTTTGGTATCAGGATGGTATTTACTTCATAGAATGTATTGGGGAAGATTCCTTCCTTCTCAATTTTTTTGAAATAATTTCTCCAATATGGCTCTTCTTTGAAGATTTGGTAGAGTTCTGGTGTGAACCCATCTGGACCAGGGCATATTTTTGTTGGAAGATTATTAATTGTTTCTTCAACCTCAGTGCTTGAAATTGATCTGTTCAAGAAATCAATTCTTGGTTAAGCCTAGGGAGAGGGTGTGATTCCAAGTATTGATCCATTTCCTCCACACTGTCAAATTTCTGGGCCTAGATTTTCTTGTGGTATTCAGAGATAATCTCTTGTACCTCTGTGACGTCTGTTGGTATTTCCCCTTTATCATTACTGATTGACGTTATTAGAGATTTTACTTTTTTGTTTCTGGTTAATCTGGCTGAACATTTTTGTGCTTATACCAGGAAAAAATTATTAAGTGCTGTGAAATATTCAAAATAACTCAACACTAGAAATTTACGTGAGAGATAAGTAATGAATTTATATACTTTAATCCCTTGATTGAACCTACAACATTTGGTGGGGGGGTAGGAGAGCTGGAACCCATATATCAATATTTCATCTAACTTGTCTTCAGTAAGCTATACCTTGTCTGAGAAAGGGTCATGCATAAGCATTCTGGATATTGTCCAATGTGTGCATATTAGAAAATGAGCAGACAGTGGTTGATCAGTGCATTAGAGTGGCACGTGAGCTCCCAAACTCATGCCCAGAAGATAGACAATAGATGTCACTGCCAAGGTAGCTAGAGCACGCAAATATTTCTAGAAATCATGGTGTAGATATGTGGGTAATGATAGTGGTTCCAGCTGTCACCCGTGGAAACGCACATTTGAAGTGTAATATAAATGGGTTTATGGGGGGGTTCCACTCTCTAGGCACCTTCTGGCTCCCCAGCATCTTTCTGAGGATTGTGACAGATGTATTTAATGATGAATATCATGCATTTTTCGTTAAGATCTATATTTCAGCAATGTATTATTTGAGTTAATTTTATGTGGCATTTCTATTTGGGATTGATTTGTTTGATTTTGTGAGGTTTCTATGATAGGTGGAAGGGCCAGATGGAAATTGGACCAGGAATTCCCTTATGGTCACAAAAATCTGTACTGTCACTATCACAACCACGAGCTAAGGCCAGGTCTGCTACACATTCTCTCTCAGTGAAGCCCCTAGAATGAGACCCCAGGATGAAAGAGAGGAACTCAAAATAGATCTGAGATTTCATTTGTAGAGAACGCTGGCAGGTGGGTTCACAGACTGGGTTTTAAAATGATTAGATACTATCTCTCACTCTGTCATGTTTGTTACCTTGGAAAAACTTTTTTTAAATAAAGACAATTTGTGAAGTGTCAAGGAAGACATTAAAATGTGTTATTTTCAAGGAGAAGCAGTGAAACTCAGCACTGGAAGCTGTTATTCAAAGTTCTTCAGTTATTGTTACGGGCACAATAGCAATTAGGTCAAAAAATATTTGAGCTTTTTTCAGAGCAAGTCACAATTAGATCCTAATTTGCATCTGAGTATTATCCAGAGAATTGTAATGTTTTCAAGAATGTATTGCTTGAAGGGGATGTAGATGGATATTGGCATAGAAGATATTGGCATGTGGGTATGTAGGTAGATAAACATAATCCTCCTCAGCTGTGAAGCATAATAAAGAATGAGAACTGTAATCCTTTTCTGATTTTAGATTTAATACATGACAGGAGAGGAAGTAGTATATTGTAGTATTTATAGCATTTACATTTAACGCGAACCCCTTACAAAACTATCAGTAGGTACGAAGGCTTTATGCCTGCCTTAGGATTATACAGTTGAAGGATGACAGTCAAAGGCAGCGTTTGAATACCTCTCAAGTTTCTTTGCAGACTCTTAAGAGTAATCCCGCTCCCAGTATGTGACGCGTGGGTTTCATTTCTTACTATATAATTTCCCCCACATAGAACTCTGATCTGCAACGATTGAACAGGCAGCAGCTTAAAGTGATATTTAATAGTATATTATCACTGGTATAAAAATAAACACAAGCTGGAAGTTTCAAGAACGCGTTCATTCCATTAATCTTTCTCTAGAGGACATGTGTCTGTTCTCTTGGCATCTCTGGGCATTTACTCGGCCTTCACTTTACTCGGCCTTCAGAGGCTAATATTCTGCCTCTGAGCAAAAGCGTGTGCTCTTGAACTTCTTACGGTTGTGTGCACACACACCTACCTTTAATGATGGAATGGAGAAAGGAGGAGAAAGAAGAGAGAGATGCTTGCCAAAAAGTCACATTGTATTTCACATCAGTGAGGCACAAAAAATGATACTACTAGCCTGGCCATCATGGGGGGAAAGTCTTCAAAGAACATTTGCTTTCTCCAACAGCCCTCATTCATTCTCTGATCGTGGTCTTAGGTCAAGTAGGCACGCGAAGTTAGGAGTTAGGTGGACACATCCAAAAAGAAGTACCACATTCTTGCCTTTGACTTCCTGACAAGTTATGTCCTGCTAAAATGCAAATCTCCCCTTCCTTAGTCTTTATTTTTTTATTATATAAAAGAAAATTTTTGTGTTAAGGTCTATCTTTCCCCCCTCCCAAGCTTTTATGTAAATTGAGTATCATTGGTGTGTGTATTAAAAAAAAAATAAGTCGAGCTCCTGGGAGGTCTGAACATACTCTATTAGTTCAACTTTATTTGAGTCCCAAGTAATTCATAGTCTATCAAGACGCTCAGAGTAAATAGAATAGCTCTTCACATATGGCAGATTTGTTTGTTTATTCAGGGTCTGAAGTGAGATGAGACAAATGAAGAGTTCCTTTAATTTGATCTGCTGGTTTCTATTTATTTAATCCTTAGCAACCCAACATCGTAACACACAAGCACAAACACACTTCTCTATTTTCACGCATCTCTGATCTTTCTTCCTCTTACAGTTTTTTTTCCTCCTCTTCCCATGGAGTCGGTAGGGGGTTGATAGCAGAATGGGAAGGGGGAGAGAGAGCTATTGAATAACTCCCAATATCTCCCTAGATGTGGTTCCAAGGTAGATGTTTTCTTGTCAAAATGGCCACACACACCTATACACTCGCTAACACACACACAATGTTTCGTGTGTCTTAACACTTGTGCTCCTTTCAGAGTTACGCTTAGGATATACAGAGCAACACAATTTATTTTAAAAATCTGATATCTATCTATTTCTTTTTGCCCACCACATATAAATCATAAAAATTGAAGCAAATGCATTTGTGAAAAGTATGTGACAAATATGTATGGTTGAAAAATAAGCTGATTTCCTGAAACAAAACCTGCATAAATAGAAGACAATGAGTGTCTGGGAAAATGGAGGAAATAAGGACAAAAACTTTATATTTATTTATAAACTACACAGTAGAAAAAGATAAGCACATGGGTGTAAAGCTTTGTCTTAACCAACCAACCTCAATCTCATAGGAAATGTTTTAAATGACCCTACTTATTTTAAGAACAAAATAAGCCATTTCATCTTTTTCCCCTAATTTCAAAATGCCCAGAGTCTCATTAGTGCTGTTTTGGGTGTTCTATTTTTGGAGCAGTGATGAAAGCTATTTCACATCTCTGAGAAGCGATAGCGCAGAAAAAACGGGATCTCTGCACCCCAGATAATTTAAAATGGAAATCCCAGTGGCAGTTCTGGGAGAAATACAGAGAAACCATATGCACAGACATACTCTCATGAGCCTCAGCAAACTTTTCAGAGTCTTGAAAAACACCGAGAGGAAAATTTCCTCCAGTACAGCTATGACAGAGTTTGATCCCATCTAATTTTATTTCGGGACCATGTAGAGGAAACCAGAAAGAGTACATATCTTCTGGCTTCTGACACTTCCTTGTGATTCTGACCTGATGGCCTTAGATGAATTATTAAATCTGCCCCCAGATTACTGTTCATCTCAGTTCAACTATATTCCCGTAGTAGAAGGGCCTAAGGGTGGATCTCCTTAATGGCCTCCGAGGGCTTCATTATCCTGATGACTGTTCCAGAATCCTCAACGGAAGCGATGAGCCTTGTCCCGGTGGCCATCACTGCAGAGGACAGGGGGAGCGGCCTGAGACCATCTGTAAGGTCTGAGGAATGAGAGGGGCCAGTTGTACTTTTCAGCATTCCTTTGCTTTTTCTGGCTAAAGATATCCCAGGGCAGGAATGAGGCATAGACAGGAACCCAGCAACATTTTAAAGTAATATTTGTGTATCATTTTTATCCCTTCAAATAACCCACATCACCCCTGTAGGATCCTTCTTAGATGCTGGTTGTCCTGGCCTATCCTTCCCATGTCTTGGCATTTCCATGACTCTTCTTGTTTTCCAGATACCCAAATTCCCATTCTGCTGCCATTCTTCCTTGGTGATATTCCAGGCCTGACTTCCCTAATTTACGTGCAACCTTCACATCATGAATCCTATATTAAAACACAAAGATACCCATTATTTCTTCCTCTAAGCGTATTCATAGCTGTCAACTTGCCTATATTCCTTGACGGTAGGGCTGTCGTCTTTATCTACTCATTCTGTTCCCAGTTCCTAGTACAGTATGTGGCTCAGTAAATACAACATTGAACAAGTGAATTAATAAAGTAATTTTCAAATCTTCCAAAGTGAATGTAAACTCTCTGAAGGCCTTACAGCGTTGGGAGGTCAGCATGTTCCCATGTCGACCATTCAACAATTAGGCCCTAGACCAGACTAGTGGGTTCTGGAAGAAAAGGAAAGATTTAAGATGCAGCTTCGATTATTACTTGATGACTTGGTGTCTGAGGAGGGCAAGAAAGAACTGCAGATAGAGATTGTATCACTTTGAGCTTTGAATGTTGAAGGAATAAAAAATAGGACAGCTGGAATATGAATACTTGAATTAAACCCGACGTGCTTCAAAACTACATCACGTAGTTATGCCATTTGTATCCTAAGTTACACGTGGGTCCACTAGGAATGTGCTTTGTTGAACACAGTTTCTCACTGGATTTTTCTCTTTGGGGTCAGGAGCTCCGTGAAGCTCATCTAGGAAACGGCCCAGCTCTCTGCAGAGGATGACTAGGTGGGTAGAAAATCTCTGCTGAGAAGGTGAAAGGGGGAAGCATGAGGCTGGCCTAGGAGCCCTTCCCCTCATAAAAAACATGGCAGGTTTTGAAGCCGCAGCCTGGAACTCAGGCTAAGTAAATGTGATCATTCATACTTGTTTTTTTTTTTTTGTTCTGTGACCTAAACAATGGTCACTGGCAAATACATACACGAAATGATTCCACAATCACGGTTGTTCCTTGACCTTCATGAGGTAGATGACCTTCAAAGACACGAATCTATGAACAGCACAACCCTCCTTCACCCATCAATACGGGTCAGATCTAACCCGAGATCAAAGATGAAGCCAGGAGGAAAGCCAAGCTCCAGATTTTGCGGGCTTTGACTTTAAGGCAGAGGTTAAGGGTTCTCTTTTTATCTCCCGCTTTGTTTGACTGGTCACCTTCTTCAAAGGACTTGGTACCATCAATCTCAAGCTCTGCTATCAACCTACTTCCAGAGAAAAGGGAAAGCTGAGTTAGTGCTAAATTGGCTCTGGTGTAGGCCAGGCAAATAGAACAGTTGCTCTTCTTGAAAATTCCATTTCTGAAGCAGCAGGTTGCTGGGCAAGGCTGCTCCAGAACTGATTCCCTCTTACGGTTCTTGCCTTTAGTTATTTGCTCAAGAAATCTTGATTTGTGGAGAATCATAATGTCACATATTTCAAAGAACTTCAGTTCACCTTAAGAGACTTTATGACAAAAATCTCCCTTGCTGTATCGATGTTTTTTTTCCCTGTAAGAACACATACAAAAGGCATTCCTCCTCTTGCTGTAAAAACGCAAAAATAGAAGTAGCTCAAAAAGTTGTAGGTTTAGATGGGAGTGAATACAGAAAGTCTTAGTCTTAATATAATGGTGCGGATGGATAATTAAATTATTTTCAGGCGGACTCTTTAATATTTACCATCCGATTAAGGAAAGTGTATCTGCTCTTCAAAAGAGACAGATATTTTCCAAGCAGTAAATATTAGGAAAACCACGGATGGAAGTCCTCCAGGAAGCCCATGTTCATGTTCGCACCATTGAAAAGAGCAGAAGTGAGGGAATTTGGAAGTGAGAGAACCTGAGTTCTCAAACTTGGGGTTGATGGAGCACCCGCCATATTACTACAAGAATATTCTTTCTTCACCATTCACATTCCCATTTTTCACCCCAAATGTACTGTGCTGCATATAAAATAGTAAGTCAATGAGAAAGTTTAGTTCTGAGTAAATAAAGAAATTATGAAAGAACAAACATAGCCAGAGGGTTTTGCGATTGTACTTTGACTTGTCAGCAAGGAACCCATGTTGAATGGCCTCTTATTTCCCCAAAGGAATCATGAATGATTAGAAACTTGGTAATACAAAAAAAAAATCAATTATAAAACATAGAAAAGAGAAATTCTAGCTAATAATTACTTTACAATCAGTGACATCAAATACAACAAGTTCTTTATTTAACTCTAATCAGTTTCCCATCCGGGGACAAGTCTTTGAATGGATCAAAAAGTATGTTATAACACATGCGTCTATAGGTCCTTTGGGGCTCCCTGTTAACTCCGCATATATGACTTCAGGAAAGTTGTCTAATAAAAGAAAAATACGTCCTAACAGCACATATGGGTAATAGCCTAGTTTTGACCTGTGTGGTATCACCACCTTCCTGCTAATCAGTTTGTGTGTTCTTTTAATTACATTCAATTTCTAAAGAGAACCTCATCAATTGCAATGAGTATATCTTTAAAGGTTTCTTTATGTAAACAAAATATGATCATAGATAACATAGTTCCCCTGGGTCTCAGGCACGCTTCATCATAATATCGAAAAAAAATGGAAGAAGGAAAACAATCTTAGGATTGTTTAATATACATATTGAATTGAAGATTGTGCTGTTTGGGAATAAAGCTGACAGCGAGAAAGAAATCTGAGGTATATCCACTTAGAGAGTTTTATACTTGCTTCTTGCTCCATCTTGCCACATACACGAAAGCAAAACTTAAGGAAAAATAAGCAAACTGTTAAGCAAACTGTAGTATTCTAGCGTTGTATTTAATTTTCCTTTAAGAGTAGTTTTTCTTTTCTCTCCTGGGATAAAATTAGCTGGGAACTTGGCCATGTTTTTGTGGTTTGAAGTTTTATTCTTGTTTACTCTTGGTTCTTATTGCTGTGATGGTGGTTCCATTCTCGATTTTTTTCCCCCGAAGGGGAATAAGAAGCAAGTCAACTGAACATCCCAGTAAATAAGTATACGCCAGAGACTGAAGGATAAGAGCGCGTGCAGAGTAAGCTCTCTTTTATAAGAGCAAGTTCGTAGCAAAGTGTCAAGCTCATAGGAGGCCTTCGGTGAAACCATTATCTTACTTTGTCTGTTCCTAGGAGCTGCTATAGGGTGACCAGAACTGATAGGTATTAAATCGTCAGACATGCATGACATGTACACTTTTATCTTTTCTTTCTAGCAGTTGACAAATGAGTCTGAAAATGCTAACCAGCATTTGGATAGCCAAACGTAGTTTTTAACAGCATAATAAAAGCTTTGCGGAGGCTACATTTTGGTACATTTGGGTGAAATGAGGAACAAAGAAGCTTTTCAGCAAAAGCTACCATAGCAGGAAGTGGTGTTCTCTTATTCTTCCAAGCTTTTCCTGTCCCTCACCCATTTGGGTCATCAATCTGGAGTGAAATGCTATTTTTTACACTATGTGTCCCTTTGCTGGAACTCTGAAGTTCCTGGGCTTTTTTCATGAAGTCTCAGCGGCATTTTGAGTATAGCAATGTTATTTCGTATTTGGGAAGAAATAAGAAAGCTTTAACTCACTCTTTACCTTTGGGTGGAAAACATCCATAAATGTTCAAAGAGCAAACAGAACATCGCCCCTCAGTTCTCCCCCACTGAGAAGGGGGAAGAATCGGTGGTGTCTGCTCCTGGTCACTGATGGCTTTGCGTAAGTCCAAACCAGTGACCAAAGAGAATGAACATTCACAGAGACACCGTAAATTGTGGGTACAAGTGTGGCTGCTGTTATTTTCTCTGAAGGAGCATTTGGTACAAATCTATTCTGGAAACACCTGTCATGAAGGGGTCACCAAAGTAGTTTTCAATATGTCACAGCCAAGCTTCCGTAATACAAATATCTTGGGATGAATTCCCCCCTTGCCTATAAGTACTCATGTTTTGATGGTTCAAACCTAACCATCATGTTTCCTAACTTCAAACCATGAATAAGATCTGTGTTTCTATGAATTCTAGATTCTTGCCTTCCTCAGTTTCCCATTTCAAAGAATCTTTTGCTACAGGGCTCCTTCTTTCTGCAGATTAAAATAGTATTTTCTTGGCTCGGCTCCTGTAGCTCAACAGCTGGGGCACAAGCCACATACACCGGGGCCGGTGGGTTCGAACCCGGCCTGGGCCTGCCAAACAACAATGACAACTACTACAACAACAACAAAAATAGCCGGGTGTTGTGGCGGGTGCCTGTAGTCCCAGCTACTTAGGAGGCTGAGGCAAGAGAATCATTTAAGCCCAAGAGTTTGAGGTTGCTGTGAGCTATGACACCACAGCTGTCTACCAAGGGTGACATAGTAAGACTCGGTCTCAAAAAAAGAAAAAAAATAGTATTTTCTTAATAAGAGAGACTTGAAGGACTATTACATTTTGCCACTCTACGACCCTATGAAAATATCACTTTAGAGCTCTCCATCATACCTGAAAGCTTAGGCAAACGTGGGCAGTGAGCACTGCTGGAGAGTTCTAGCCGATGCTGTGTGTGAGGTTCACACATGCCTAGGCCTGGCCATTTCAACACCTGCTACACTGTGGCTGGACCCCAAAATGTCCACATGCTAATCCCTGCAACTGTGTGCATATTATGTTACAGGGAAAAAGGCACTTTGCACATGTCATTAAGATGAATAAACCTTAAAACAAGGAAATTATCTGGCGGCGCCTGTGGCTCAGTGGGTAGAGCACCAGCCCCATAAACTGAGGGTGGCAGGTTCGAACCCAGCCCCGGCCAGATAAAACAGCAATGAGAATTGCAACAAAAAATAGCTGGGCCATTTGCAGCGGGCACCTGTAGCCCCAGCTACTTGGGAGGCTGAAGCAAGAGAATTGCTTAAGCCCAAGAGTTGGAGGTTGCTGTGAGCTGTGACGCCACAGCACTCTACTGATAGCAACAGAATGAGACTCTGTTTCAAAAAAAAAAAAAAAAAGGAAATTATCCTGGATTATCTGGGTGCAATCTAATCACATGAGCCTTCAAAGATACACATTTCTCCAGCTGAAGTTGGAGAGATGGTGCCAGAGAGAGAGAGAGAGATTGATTTAAAGCACGCAGGGGCCCTGCCCTGACTCAACAGTGCTGGTGGGAACCTACGTGGAAACCCTAAGGAGAAATGTGTGGAGTGAAGGAAATCTCAGTCCCACAATGAGAGGAACTGAATTTGGCCAACAACTTGTTGAACTTTCAACTTTTGAAGTTGAAAACAAGTTTATCCCTAAATCTTCCGGAAGAAATGGAATTGGCTGTGACCTTGATTCCAGCTTTAGGAGACGATGAGACTTGGAGGGCTCATTCTGTTTCTGGACTTGTAACGTACAGAATTGGGGTATAATAGGTATTAGTTGTTTTCAGCCATTAAATTTATAGTTATTTCCTGTAGAAAACTACAGCACAGACCAATCTCCAATTGCCAGATTTCTCTGAAGGCATTTTTTTTTTTTTTTGCTTCCAGAGTCCACTGTGCACCCTCAGGCTGTGGACCTGATAATGTGTGTCTTTCTCAGTGGCCCGGGGGTCTCCTGGCAGGACGAGGTCCAGTGTCCCACAGTAAGATGCGCTAGATAACACCTTTCCTTACTGGATTTCTTCTCTTCTGCATCTTACTTTCCTGATCTCATCTGGTATTTCTTGGAATCAATTTCCAAATACACAACTTGCTCTTAAATTTGAGTCTCAGCATCTGCTTCCCGCGCCCCACACCAAGCCAGCTGTGTTCCTCCTGTCTTGTCTCTTTGAGTAAATATCATTAGCCGATAATTAGAAGACTATCAATGGCGGCATTGTTTTGTCTTTGCTACTTTGCACTCCCACCTAAAATGTGTAAGGATATTCCTTTCTCCTGGCAGTCGTGCCAACACTCGTTGTTTGGGGACTTTTTGGTAAAAGCCATTCTCACTGGAGGTAGGTAATACCTCATTATGTTTTTTTCTTTTTTTCCTTAATTTTTATTAAATCATAACTGCATACATCGAGGGGGTACAATGTGATGATTTGATATACAATGCAGAATGCTTGAATCCAACTGATCAGTTTCACATCTCCGGCTGCTTTGTTAGTGACTTACATTTTCTGGGTGGCTGAGGGCTGTCCTAAACTTGTTCTGCTAAGTGTGTGTGCAGACAAAAGAGAGACATGGTGAGTGGCCGCCAACAGGGCTCTTCTGTTTCATGCGGACACCCTTTCTTCCATGGTGTATTCCCCACAACCTGTTTTACAACACTTCTGTAGAGAAGCTGGCTAAATATTTATGTGCATTATTTTACTCTTTTATATAATCTCTCAGAACAAAGCATCATGGATGGATGGCAGAATTGGGCAACAGCAACAAAATAAAATTTACTTGACATTATGCACTGAAACAGTGATACTGCTACAATAATAATCTGTTCAATCTCTCTTAGTTTATACTTAGTCGTACATAGGAAACACCAAAATGTGCTAAAGAATAGAGTTCTAGTTTTTTAAAAAAAGAAATTGAAGAAATGATATGACCTATACAAATTCATAACAGCCACACAGGGTGTTTTTTAGAAGGAAATCCTAATGATATTTGTAGCCTCAAATAAATTATTTCCTTCCCCATAGACTCTCTTACAATATTACTCTTGAATGAGATATGAGAAATTATTAAAGGCATGATTAAGGTATTATCTTAATCAGGACAAGGAAATCAGACAATAAGAAAAGCAAGCAATGAGCTTGCATGAGATGACTTTTATAAAACGTCAAGCACATTGTTGGCCATCCAACATAAATGAGTTTTAATTATCTGTGTTGTTATTTTTACAGTGACACGTCAATAGTTTGAGTAGTGACGGGCAGCCAAAGTAAATGTTAAAACAGCCTCACAGAATGTGACTTCTAAGGCCCCAGGGACAGACCGGCATGGTACACAGAAATCCTCCTGTTTGGGGAGCTCAGAGCTTATTATCTTGGCAGCTTTGGGAAACTTACTTGACAGATACATTAGTTAGCTCCCAACCATAGCAACATATCACAGGCTGGTTAATTTAAACAACATGAACTTATTTTCTCCCGGTTCTGGAGGCTGGAAATTCCAAATCAGGAAGCCAGCATGGTTGATTTTTGAAAGGTCTCTCTTCCCCACTTGTAGGTAGTTTTGGCTGTGTCATCACATGTGAGGAGAGCGAGCGTGCACACTGCTATTCCTCTTTTTATGAGGTCACTAATTCCATCACGAGGACCCTATCCTTTTGACCTAATGAACTCTAATGACCTCCCAGTTGCCCCGTTTCTAAATACACTCACATTAGGGTTTAAAAATTCAGCATATGGCTTTTAGAGTGATGCAAGCATTCAATCCATAGCAACAAATTTTCCATTTCAGCTCTTCCACTAAAAGTGCAACCTTTAGAACAGAGGCACAGAGTCTCTTTCTCTGGATTTTTGTGACAACTGTGTGAGGTGATGCATGAGTGTGTGTTCCAAATCACTCACCCGTAATGGGAGCTGGATAAATGTCAGCCCTCTCCTCCACGTCGGGAGAGCACACCCTTGGATCAAGATAATAGGCCGGTAGCATTTAACCTGGAGGAAATGCCACCGTGGGGCATTCATCTCCACACTCTGGATCTCAGCTTCACTCCACCTACGTACACAATCAGCTCTGATCAGAAGTTCCCTGAAATCCCAACAGTTTTAAAATTCTCTACCCATCCTCGTTTCATGTGATTAATCAATTTACTTCTTCAAATAATTGGTGTTTTACACAGTCTGCAGAATTTTAGGAACACACACAAAAAAATTAAACCTAATTAAAGATCTGAAAAATATACTTAGGCCCCAACTTTGATTAGGCTATTACTTCTCATAAATTATAAAATACACATTCTAATATTTCTTACAGCTCTTCTAATAATTTTCATTAGAAACTTTCTAGCACTCATTAGAACAGTTCAGTGCTGTCTAATTTCAGAAAGTGAGATAAGTAGCTACAAATTGGATTGAGAGTACTCTTTAAAGTAGATGAGTTTAAGCAAATTGTTGTATTATAAAGAACGTGGTAGGGCTGCTTTATTCAGAAAGTAATTATTAATAATTATTTTATTTGTTATCAATTTACTAAGAATGAAAGACTGAAAGAAGAAGGAGCAATGTACTGAATACATGAAACTTGAATGAGGACCTCTCCTAAGCTCTGTTACCCCTGGTTTAATGTGGTAAAATTAGCTTCCTGATGGACCAATCCATTGTCATGAACACTCGTCATAGATCTTTATTAATCATGGTCTTGGTAGTTGTGCCCAAGACTTAAATTACTAGTTAGTAGGCTAAGACTTTGAACATAACCTTGAGTAAAAAAGAAAAAATAAGACAGTGCAAAACCACAGAGACATTGTTGGCTAATTAACACCTTCACAGGCTTTTGTTTTCTTTAGCAATACTCGTCAGATACCCTAGTATTAAGTTAGCAAATTAATGTGGGAAGCTGGCAAATGCTTCTTTCCAATTTTACTCTGAATACTTTTCAACTGCTAAAATCTTCTGAGAGTGTCTATCCAAGCACAGTTTTTTTGGGGGGGGGGAGAGGGGAGCTAAATAAAAACAAAATGCATTATGCTGCAGACCTCATTTGAATGATTTATTTTAAAACATTACTGGGGAAAAGAAAGAAAAATTCTTCGGTCTACAGAATCTATCTCTGAAATCCTCTGGGAAGATACAAATTTATTTTACTCACGTAATCTGGGCAATAAAATTATGGCATAATCATGGAAACATTTTGTAAAATAATGCCTGGGACCTGAGTAATGCAAATTACTAGGCAATTTCCAGATATCCATATTATTTGCATATTTAGAACAGGCTACCTCTAGAAATCTATTTTATAGAAGGACATAGGACGTGTGCACAAAGAAAATAAGGAAGAGTTGTTAAGTGATTGCTATGCTGTTCTTTGTATCTTCTTTCACATTGAATGACACCTTTTTCTACACATTATATTGTGTCCTATTACCAGTGGACACACCCCCATGGGAGGATTCTCAGTAGAAGCCACTAATGGGTGAGAGGGAGACATCAGCTTACCCTGATCATAATGACTAAGAAATACTGGTGCCATTTATGTAAAGACGATGTTGGGAAGAGTTCTAATTTAAGAGATAATATGGCAAATTCATATTTGGAATGCTGGGCAAATCATCCAAAATTCAATTTCTAGAGTTTTTTTTTTTTAATTCCTCTCTTAGGGGATATTCTCACCAAGAGACAGAAGGTAACAAAAGGTGAGCGTAAAATCTGGGCAAGTTTAGGGTCTATAGTTGTAAAGGCAGGATACATTTTCTGAAGTTTAGGGTAATCAGTTTCCAACTGCTGCTGAAACACATGGGCACAAACTTATCACTTCGATCACACAAATCAATAATCTTGTCATTCTAGAGAGCAGAACTCTGAAATGGGTCTCATCGGGCTACCATCTAAGTGTGAGCAGGGTTTTGGTCCTTTTGGAGGCAGGGAAGAATTCCCCAGGGGAGATTTGTTTGCCTTTTCCTGCTTGTAGAGGCCGCCTGTATGTCTTGGCTCATAGCCCCTTCTTCTGGTCTCAAACTAGCAGATGCATCACTCTGAGCTCTGACTCTGCTGCCACATCTTCTCTCACTGTGACTCTCTTACTTTCCTCTTCCCTTTCTAGGGACCCCTGTTACTAGATTGGGCCCATTTAGATGATCCAGCATAATCTCCCCATTTTAGGATTCTTGATCATATTTTTTTCTTTATTTCAAATTAATATGAGGGCACAGATTTTTAGGTTAAATTGTTTTCACTTTCAAGGTAAAGCTCAAGTTGTAAAAGAGACCCTCACCCAGGGGGTGTGCTGAACACCCTGGAAATGTGCACATTAGGTGAAATTCTGCCAACAGCCCTTCCTCTCCCACCACTCATCCTCCCCTCTCCCTCCTCACCTTCCCCTCTTACTAGACTGTATTTGTGTTTTATTGTGCGTATGAGGGTGTAATTGTTTATATATTGGTTTTATATTAATATTGAGTACATTGGATATTTGTTCCATTCTTGGTACATTCTACTTTACTAGGAAGAATGTGTTTCAACTCCATCTGAATAAACATAAAAGATGTAAAGTCTCCTTCTTTTTTTTGCAGTTTTTGGCCAGGGCCAGGTTTGAACCCGCCACCTCTGGTATATGGGGCCAGTGCCCTTCTCCTTTGAGCCACAGTTGCTGCCCTAAAGTCTCCATCTTTTTGTGACATACTATTCCATGGTATACATACACCACAATTTGTTAATCCATTCATTGGTCGATGGGTGTTTGAGTTGCTCCCATGAGTTGGCAATTATGAACTGAGATGCAATAAACATTCTGGTGCAAATGTCCCTTCATCGTATTTTCAAAGTCCCTTTTGCTGTGTAAGATAACATAGTCAGAGGCCCTGGGGATTAGCGTTTGAACACACTGCATTGGGAGATGGGGAGGTGTCACTGTGCTGCCAAACACACCCCAGACAGTGATAAACTCATGGATGTTAATGAGACTTCGAGATGGGGAGGCACGGAGAGGACATGGAATTAAAGATGGAGAGTCTCATTCAAATGACTTCTCTGCATAAGGAAAAAAAATGTAAGATGACTGACAGAGCCAACTCAGTTTGCCCTATTTGATCATGAAAAGTTTTTTAGACTTTAAGTATACTTTGCTGGCTATGCATTATCAATATTTTTTCTAAGTTGAAATTTTCATTAGCAGAATGCATAGCTTTTACTACATATATAAACTGATAAGATTTGATAAACATGTACCATTTTGATAAACATGTACCATGTCATGTTTACCATTTGATAAACATGTACATGTGGTAACCGTGCCAGTCAAGACAGAGGAATTTTTTCAATCATGCAAAAATGCAAATGTTGGAAGAGTTCATACTCAAGCAGTAACTTGATTCCAAAATATTTTAAAATTTAAATCATAGTTAATTAATTCAGGATTATGATATTATATTTCATTTCCTTGCCTCTTCTTGCTTCTAGAGACTGTCTGCTAGTACTCAGCTCAGGGTCCCCTTCATCCATTTTCGAGGCAATAAATGTATTATATTTACTGGCCAGTATAGGATGCATACAAGGGTTCTCCAGAAAGTATCCAGCCTTGTGATATGAAAAATAGGGACATATGTGGCTGGATTCTTTTTTTTTTTTTAATTAAGTTATATATAGGCCTCGACTATATCTCATAGCTTGCAGGGAATAACTGTGGAACGGCAGTTGTTCTGTGATGCAGTGGATATCATGGAACCCTTGCCAATAGGCAAGACTGGGCTAGCATGGACCTCGTAATTAGTGTGAGAGACAATGAGAGAAAAATGGTCCCAGATAAACCAAGAGAATGGATGGCACTGAAACATAATGTTGCTGTCATTACTGAGCTAATCGAGAGGAAAGTCAGGGCCAATGCTCTGTGTAAACTGGAAAATGAGGCAAAATCCCTGCAAATGACTCGAGGGTTGGAAGTCTGAGGCCCTGGCTGAGAAAGCTGAGCATAGCATCCCAGGTGGACGAAGATGGCCTCGGATAGAAATGAGGGGTGTAGGTCAAGTGTAGTAACCGACCCGGCAAGAAGACCCCTAAAGGCCCCTAACTATTTCAGCCTGAGTCCCTGTCTGTCTCAACCCCCCGCCTTTTTGGTTTAATTCTGAGAACAGGTTACAAGGAAGTTCTGAGTTCCCTGACTCCCTAGCAATGGTAACAATGTCTAAACACAACAATGAGAAACTTAGCTCAACTCCCCTAGCCAGCTAAACAATGGCAAAAACTTACTCAAGCAAAGTTTCCCAAGCTACTGGGCTTTCCAAGTTGTCCCCAGGTTACTGAGTTACCCCCCTGAGCCACCACACAGCAACCACCTGAGCCAACTACCTGACTGTGACCCTGCCCTGTAACTGGCCACGTTCCGCTTTTGTACATGCTTGCTTTGCCACATCAGTACAAAAGGGGTATAAAAATCAGCCTAAACCGCACTGAGGGGCCGTTTTGCCTTCTGGGGCAGCAGTCCACCTGTGCAGATGTAACCACCTGATTTGGGCCTTGCCCTTTGGAGCAGTCGTCCGCCTGTGCAGGTGTAAATAAATCATTACCTGATTTGTGCCCAAAGTGGGGGTCCGTGTTTTTTATGGGTGGCCTCAGTTACAATACAAGTAGGTTGCTGCTGACAAGTAGGTTGCTGACAGAGGGGTGACCTGCCACGCCTCTCGCTTACCAGCATTTGACCTCACACGTGGAGAAAGCAGAGAGTTACATCATTCCAGTCATGGTCATAGGCACAAAAAGTTACTAAAACAAGAATTCTAAACTAGGAACAAACCACTAATCTGTTTTAAGGAAATTACTCTTCATAAACTGAAGTTCATAATAAGCATAATTTTAAAATTAAAACAGTACAGGTGTTTGTCAAGGGATGCAACTTGAAGGATGTGGGCTTTGGTCTAGGGTTTGAACTTGTGCTTGCCCTGCATTAGCTGAATAAACAGGATATGCTACTTAACTTTCATAGCTTTGATTTTCATGATGTGTAAAATGGAGATGAGGTTCATCTCACTGGGTTTTTATGAAGATTAAATGTGGGTATAGATTTAAAATGCGTTGAGTGTTTGGCCTTGCACTGGTACTGGCTCCCCATCAAGGGTTTTCCATGTATTAGAGTATATTTTTCCTTTCCTCTCTATTATGATTCTTGGTCACTTTCTGGGTCATGGTAACAGGTGTTGGATTGATAGATTGAAGTCCAGAAAAGGGAAAACAAATACAGAACGTGGCCCAACATTCTTGGAAAAGTAGAGATGTTCTGTTGACATCATTCTAGATGGTAGACTTGAGGCTTGCTCTACAAAGAGGAGAAGAAAAGGAGAATTGCACCCTACCCAGGAAGAGGGTGCATTCTTAAGTAGTTAAGGTGAGCATGAGGGACAGTGTTCTGCTATGTCAGTCTGGAGTCATGGGCAGGAGTGCTATGGACAGCAGGTACCCTGGCATATCTGGCTGTCTCCGTATTGTCTAATCTTGCCAGCAGGATTCTTTTGGGACTAAGAATTCTCTGTTCCCTAGGGATGATTGACGCTGTCATCTCGAGGAGATTTAAACAAGGTATTTTCCTATCAGACACAAAAGGCACATATCCTTAGGTGACAATGTGTCTTCCAGTTTCCTGAGTTTATCCTGATGTTCAGAAGATTTGACATTGCTGCTTTATATAGAAATAATCAAGTGACCTTTTTTCTTTGATTTTTTGATCATTTTATCAACTTAGAATACACACATATGCATACAGACACACATACGTTTATATGTTCATAACCCTGATTTAAAAACCATAAAACATGTAATATCAATGTCTTCATATAGTGATTAAGAAAATGCCATGAAGGCTATCTCTAACAGTAGAATCAAAATATTTCTAATTGTATATGAAGTCAGAACATTGTGCCCCATGATTGCACCAATCAATGTACACAATTATGATTTAATAAAATTATTTAAAAAAATCCCATAAAACAGTGGTACTTCAAAATAATTTAGTAAGCCTGAAGTTGTTATAAAAGCACTTTAGTTAACTTTAAAAAAACCCCACCCTTGGTGAATAAATATTTTTAAAGAATAAAAATTTCTGCATACAAACTTTGGTTGTCAATTCTTGTTTTAATGGAAGAACATTTTATGGTCACAATCTGATGGGCCCGGTTAGCACAGACATTTTAGCATGATGGCATTATGATTTACTAGAATTTGGGTTTAATTCTTAACTGTGTTCAGAAACAGTGCTCAGAGGCCTCTGGGCAATCACAGTACGTGCTGCAGAGGCACGAGGGAAAGAGAGCAAAGCTATTAGTGTTAGGAATTTCTGGTCATTTAAATTTTTCACACATCAGTGGAAGCATAGATTTCTTAGTACTGAAAAGCAGGATGACTGCTTGTGTATTATAGATTTGTCATTAAAACACAACTCTGGATTTCACTGAAAACTTGTATCATTAAGGGCGTTTGCAAATATATAATTTTTATGCATTCAGTAAAACTTTAATTTTATTTTTGGTTGAACTTTTTAATGACCTTATTCTAGAACATTAAATGGTATTGAGTTTTGAAATGTCAGCAAAGGAACATGTCCCTCAGAAATCAATTCGATCGATTTCCGTTCACGCAGATGCGTTAAGTTTTACATTGCTTCCGAGTGGATTATAGTCAGACCGAAGGCTCGCTCTGCAGATTCTTCTCCGTCCCATCACCCACTCGCAGCTTTGCCAAGACTCTATCAGGAACATTCTAGAACAAACAATATGATGACATAAAAGTCTATCAAGTAGCTTGTTTTCCTTTTTAAAACATTTAACGGAAACTATACTAGAATGAATTACATTAATGATAAGCTACAAATTCAAATATGGCACTTTTATTGAACCTAAAACAGTTGCTTGGATTTAAACATTTAAAACTATGAAGATACGTGCCAACTTCAAATATATCCAGCCGGTGAAGGGGAAGTTGGGCTCAATGCATATATTTACAGATTTTTCCTAACGTTCCTGTAAAGGTAACACCACCTGTCTTGTGCTGAGTTGTAGTCCAGACAGGAGACCCGAGTCAGGGCAGCCAGCCACCTCCGTGGCGGATGGAGTCCCGGGACCTCGCCTGACTGCGCCTCCCCAGTCCAAGCCATCCTGCGACTCTGCGCCTTCCTATAGAAATGCTCAGGACCCGGGGCTCCCAGCAGCGGGACGCAGTCGTCCAGAGCAGGCGCCTGGGGCTTGGCCTGCGTCTGCAGTGACGCCTTGGGAGCCCCAAGACCCCTTTGGAGAAGCATTCAGCACCTTCTGCCTAAGACTCAAACATTCCCGGGACTTGGCTGCAGAGAAACATTCTGGGAAAACCGAGGAGATACCAGGACACCGGAGGGTGCTGCGTGGCATCCGCCTGCTGGGCAGATCCGGGCTGTGCAGAGCAGCTGGCCTTCGGGATGGACACAGGTGTGTCCAAGAAAGAAGCGCAGCAGAGGGTCCAGTGTGCGTTCCAGCTCTGCACGGAAGCCCCGGCGGCTCCGGCTGCCCCGGCCCTCTGGCCCGACATGGGGGCTCCCTGAGTCGACCCCTCCTGCATGGCGCTTTCCCTCCAAGCATCCCTAGCCCCTCAGCCTTGCCCGTGGGCGCCCTTTGGGGGGTATCTCTGGATGGGGTATCCGTCTCCAGCCACCTTGAAGCCTTGGATTTGGTCGACGGGTGCGCGCAGCTTCTGTCCCCTGGCGGGAAGTGGGCACCCAGCCCCGGTGGCCTCTGGACTGTTTCCTCACCTGGTGGGTCCCGCTGCTCCGTACTCCTCTGCCACCCCCGGCAGCTTCCCCCAGGGTGGGTGCCAGACTCCTGCCGGCTCAGCCTCCTGGGCCGCGGTGGGGGGGCCGACTGGAGGGGCTCCCTACTTAAAGAGGCGCGCGGGCCCTCCCTCGGAATGGGCCTCCAGGTTCAGTATCTGGGCCCCTCTGCCGCCCTGCAGCTCAGAGCTCCGCCCTCTGCCCCCCTCCCCCATTGAAGACCCTCAGCCAGACCCCCACCGCCCCCGACCTTCCCGGCCACCCTGTAGGGCCTGCCGTCGCCTCTTTGAACCCTGATCGCCACCCCCTGCCTTAGTCACTGTGACCCTCCCCAGCAATCAGAGACGGGTGCCACAGTCCCCAGGGAGCTGAGGGCCCAAGGGTCTCAGGTGTAGCCGCCCGCTGTCCTCAGGGCTCCCTGCACACACCCCTGGCAAGGCCTCTCCATTTGGTATCTCTCTTCATTTTTTTCTTTACCCCCAAACTCTGGTGCCCTCGTGTAATGTAAAACCACAAAGTGCACAGAACTCATTTTACGGGGTTGTATGGGGGGGTATTTGAGGGCCCACAGCAGACCTACAAGGGAGTCTCCGTTCTGTCTCCCATGGTGGCTGTACCCCCACTCTTCTGTCCTCATATTGTGTATATTAAAGTAAAATGTTTTTTAAAAAAGGATACCTGAGTTGAGACTTACAATGGGGGTTGGAGACATTGACCACTATCATCTTTTGGCTTTATTCACTGCTACATCCTGATGACTTTAAAATTTCCTATCCCAGACGTTTCTTCTAGGCAGCAAATCTGCTTATTGAAATAAATTTTAAATAATTTTTCTTTCCCAAGGGCTTCCATACTCACCTTGTTATCCACAGCTCATTTAACATGTCACTTTCCCCGAAGTCCTTAGACTGACTCCAGTTCTCGTCATGTAACAACTGGCATGGCTATTGCCTCTTCAATCTCTGCCTCATCTCTTCCTCTTATTCCACCCCCACCCCATTTCTCCACCTTCTGTACTGTTTTTATTAGAGAGAGGTTCTCTGTCACCTAGGCTGGAGTGTGCTGCAGCCTCTAACTCCTAGACTCAACTGATACCCTTGTCTCAGCCTCCCAAATAGCAGTCTCCCACCTGGATAATTCTTATTTGTTGTAGAGTTGGGGTCTCACTTTGGTGTCCAGGCTGGTCTTGAACTCTTGGCCTCAAGAAGTTCTCCCTCCTCAGCTTCCCAAAGTTCAGGGATTACGGGCATGAGCCACTGTACCTGGCCCACCTTCCGTATTTGATTAATGGCCAAGACCCATACATTCTACTTCTACGCTAACTTCCCAATCTGTTTCTTTTCTCCATTTATCCCGTGCCTGCTTGATAAGTAATCCATCACTTGTCTGGATTACTCCAATGAATTTATAACGGATGTCTCTTGTTCAGTCCCGTCTTCAACTTTTCTTCATATGGTTATTACTAAAATCTTAGGAAATAAAAATGGAGTCATGTTACCGACCTCTCCCCCCTTGATTGAAGTCCTTGACTGACTTCTCTTAGATTTTAAAATCAGTTTTCTTTTTTCATTGTTTGGCATGCCTGGGCTGGGTTTGAACCTACCAGCTCTGGTATATGTGGCTGGCACTCTAGCTGCTGGGCTGTAGGCGCTGAGCCTTCAAATCAATTTTTATGATAAAGCAACTAAGCTATTAAATTTTGACTGAAATAAAAGGGAAGCTGAACTTCATTGTCTTCATCTACACAATGCTAAGATTTAATCTGATTAACTCCAAGGGCCATTTAGTCCAGTGGTTCTCAACCTTCCTAATGCCCGCATTGTTACCAATTGAAAAAGGGGTCGTGATCCACAGGTTGAGAACCACTGATTTAGTCTGTCCAAATTCTATCACTGTAGATAGTATCTAGGTCCTCTATTATGGGTACCAGGAACCCTCTCTCCACCACCATAACTGTCTCCATCCCTTAGACTTCCAGCTTATAACAGAAGAAACAGAGACCAAAATAATTATTGAGTCTTAAGATAATTGTATGAAACTAATACTATCCAGGGATGCCAAGATAGTAGGATGCCCTGTCTGAAGGCTGACTCTGGGGGGAAGCCTTCCTCCGGATTATGCAGAGGACCTCTGGCCGTGTTAGTGCATTCCAAGCTCCCTTTATATTCAGCTAATTCATATCATCATAACAACTCAGAGGTGGTGACAAACGACTGGCATTCTAAAAGAGACAATAAGGCATTTTACCCTTGTCTTTCGAAAGTATTTATACTCTTGACATTTCAGCTTGTACATAATAATACTATCAGTCGAGTCAAGTTCCCTAACCATTTCAATGTGTGTGTCCATAGGATTCAAATCAACTCAGATCTCCGTTTGCCCGGTACACAGCAGATAAGAATCTTTGACTTGAGGGATTGACTTACATTTAGGAAAAAGGAGAAGATAGGAGACCCATGAAACTAGACAAAAGGGCAACACAGACGTCAGGGGAGAGGGGAGCCATTAGCATTGTGATAATTGAAATTATTCTGAACGTAATTATGTTCAATACGTCTTCAGTGTACCTTTTCGTTTTTAAAGTATAGTTATCAAAACTGGAGAAATTTACTCAGTTTCTCGAAAGTAAGCATAAGTTACGCAGATGCTACATGCGTGTCAGTTTCTCCGACTATCAACTTCTCGGTCAGGATCGTTCTTTGTTCTGAGGGGGCTGTTCTGCGCATTGGAGGGCGTTTGGCAGATTCTCCAGCCTCTACCTACTAGCACCTTCCCCCTAGTTCTGACAACCAGCAATTTCTGCATCTATTGCTAAATGTCCCCTTGGAGTAGAGTGGCAAAATTACCTCTAACTGAAAACTAAAGCAGATGGGGAAAAGTGATCGCTTTGGGGTAAGTGACATATTGTGGAGCTATTTTTTAACAGTAAAGAAGAAATTCGTGTTTATTCTTTTCCCAAACATGAGAGTAGTCTTTATATCTCTAGGGAAGATTTAAAAAAAGAAAAAATAATATATAAACAGTGGTATTCTCAACTCAGTGAATAAACATTTTCTATTAGATCTTTGAGTGGGAATGTTTCAATAGAAAATGTTTATTCCTATTGCTTGGCCCTTCATGGTAATCAACAGGAAGGATAATGTAAAGATATTAGCTGAATTTCAAGGACTAATGATACAAACATATAAAGAGAAATAGGAAATTAATTCTTCCCAAGGCAAAGAGAGATGGGGGAACAGGACAAACAAAACAGGAAAATTAGATTCTTTCTACTCTTTTTCATTCATTCATTTAATTAAGCCATTGTATTTCTTACTATGGTCTAGGACATTCCTAGATTGTTTTTAAACCTTTAAATAATATCCTCTTCCCTATAATTCAGTGAGCTAGGTGCTATGAATATTTATATTTGGCCGTTGTGGAAACTGAGGCTTATAAAGGTTAAGTGAGTTAGAATGAAATCACACAGCTAATAATCAGCAGAGCCAGGCTATGGCTATAGAGTCTGTGTTCGTAACAACTTAGCCTTTAAAATGTGACATAGCACGCACATTGCCAGGATGTCACCTTCAGCGCCTACACTCAACCTCCCTACCCCAATCTATCTGTCCTTCCTGCCTGTCCAAGGTCAGACTCCGTGGGATGCGTAGTCTGAGACTGAGCTTTGGCTATATGAACTTACTGTTGTGGATTCCTGCTATCCAGACCTGTGGGAGGGGAAGAAAGGAAGAGAGAGAAGGGGAGAAATTGAGCTACGATGGGTTCCCAAGGAAAACCTCAGCTGATCCCCTTAGTACATCCGCAGCAAGGTTCTTCCTGGAGATTTTCCCCCTTGTATCTCCAAATAAGCCTTTTTATCAGCTCGTACGGCAGTCACTGCATGGAGCCTGTTTCCCAAAGGAGGTGGCATTTTGGACAAGGCAGCACTTTTCAGCCAAGGGTACTGCACAGAGACTCCGCTGAGAGGTCAGGTTCAATGAAACTACCCTCTAACTCTGCCCTGGCCACTGCAAGACAAACAGAAGATGTCGTATTTGTGGCACGTACTGGGGGAATGAAAACAGCTGATGGGAGGCAGAGGACACCCCCTGTGACCCCTACCCTTGCTGAGTCCTGATCTTACAAGCACCGTAGTGAATCAGAGCAGTGCCAAGCCGTCACTACTGTCCGGAGGAGAGTGTGTCAGGGCACATTTGTGGGCATACACTGCCGTAAAGGACCCTTGTGCCCATGTCCCTAGATCAGGCACTTTCTTCTTCTGATTTAGTTCCCTTCTTTATCTCAGACACCTACCCCTGGCTACAAAGGTCACAGGAATAGCCATTCCTTGGAGCTTCTGTCCCTCGATGGCCGGGCAGTAGGCTGCTGACCTGGATTTCAGTTGTAAGAACTTGGGACAAATCAACCAGAACTGGCAGTGTCTCAGAATTTTACACCTTTTCCCCAGAACCAGTTTGCACCTGTTCAGACCAAGTGCTCTGGGATGGGCGCACTGTTCTCCAGGGCTGGTGTGGTGACCCGAGGGCTTTTTGTCATGTAGCCCTGCTGTCTTTAGCATGAGGGCCCCAGGTCTGCTCGAGGATGGCCTTCAGTTCAGTGTCATCTTTAGGAGTGCGCTTGAGGGCAGCGCCTGTGGCCCCATATGCCAGAGGTGGCAGGTTCAAATCCAGCCCTGGCCGACCTGCAACAACAACAACAAAAATAGCTGGGCGCTGTGGCGGGTGCCTGTGGTCCCAGCTACTCGGAAGCCTGAGGCAAGAGAATCGCCTGAGCCCAGGAGTTGGAGGTTGCTGTGAGCTGTGGTGCCATAGCAGTCTACCGAGGGCGGCGGAGTGAGACTTCTCTACAAAAAAAAAAAAAAAGAAGTGCATCTGACTCTGCGGAAGAAGCAGGTCTTGTGGCTGAACTTGGTCCCCTTTATTTCTTTAAATAAACTGCACTCTCCCGGCTCCCGTGTGGCAGCTCCAGGATCAGCTCCTCTCGGATCATCCCTGTGGACTCTGGGACAGGTGATGACCTCTGCATTATCTTCACCTGTGGGTGGAAGGAGAGAACCCACTACAGGGGCTGACCTGGGGTCCTGCTGAGCGCCAGGGTTAAGACCACAAGTCTTCCCCATACATGTGGAGTAGCAGGGCTTGGACCAGGTCTACTGCTGGGGTGTGGAGGGGGCCATGTTTATAAATCATTTATGTGTTTGACAGGGACAGTGGCATTTAGAAGTTCACAACCTGTTTTGCACAGGTTGAATCACACATGTGATTGGCATCTCTATGGGTGTGTGGAAGATGAGAAAAGGATCCCATCTGGGAAGAGTGAACACTCACCTCTCAGGTCTGGAGAGCTCAAGTCCCAGCAAGAATAGATGCTGGTGTAAGGGCCGTGATGCATCCTGGGACTTGCAGAGAGACTGCTCAGACTGGTGGCTGCCGGTTCGCCAACAGGCTGTAGATGCAAGATATGGAGTGATTATCACAGCAGAAAGAAAGAAGAGTGGGAAGGGCATACAAGAAGAGTGGTGTTAACAAAGACAGCTCTATAGCATAAGAATATGGGAAGGGAGGGGAGGCGGGAGGTTGGGGTGGAGGGAGGGTAATTGGTGGGGCCACACCTATGGTGTATCTTAGAAGGGTACAGGCAAAACTTACTAAATGCAGAATACAAATGTCTTCATACAATAACTAAGAAAATGCCATGAAGGGTATGTTAAACAGTTCGATGAAAACATTTCAGATTGTATATGAAACCAGCACATTGTACCCCTTGATTGCACTAATGTACAGAGCTATGATTTAATTAAAAAAAAAAAGATTTGAT
>CAUYRH010070067.1:0-39855 GCA_963574655.1 Perodicticus potto
AGTCCCAGCTACTTGGGAGGCAGAGGCAGGAGACTCGCTTGAGCCCAGGAATTGGAGGTTGCTGTGAGCTGTGATGCAACAGCACTCTATCCAGGGTGACGGCTTGAGGCTCTGTCTCAAAACAAAGAAATAAATAAAGTCAGGAGAGCCTAGCATTAGTCTCAGCTCCCATAACCATGTCAGTGACCTTGGCCATGTCACATGACCTGCAGAGCTCCAGCCTATCCCTCGTGGAGGGGGCATATGCAGGGGTGCAGACAAAAGGCCTTGGCTCAGTGGAGGCTGGAGAGCTGTGTGTCTGTTCACATAAACTCTTCCCTCCCAGCCCCAGTCCACACACACAGGGCTTGGAGGTCCCCTCAGTGGACGTTGTTGAGCTCTGTGCTTGCTTGGGCAGCCAGCTCTCCCCTTCCATCCTCCCAGCTGCTGGCTCTGCCTCAGGGTGGGGAGGGTGGCGACTTCTGCAGAGGGGCATAGGCTTCTCTGAGGTCAGCTACATATGGGGAAGCCAGGATGGCTGCTCTGATGGGTGATCCTTGAGGCTGCACAGGAGAAAGCTAAGCTGTCTTTCTATCCCCGTTCTCTCTCCCTGCCTTCCTGCTCCTCCTCCTCCCCTGCTCCCGCCTCAGGCCAAGAAGACCTGAAGCTGCCCAGTCCTTGTGGAGGCCTCGAGGGAAGCTCTGCTGGAGGGGGAATGAGGGGCTCTGGGGCAAGGTTGGCACTAGCAGTGCCCTGCCTTACACACAGCACTCACCTCCCGGAGGCTCTTTGAGGGGTCTGGAGAGGATTTCCAGGCTTCACACCAAAGTAGAGAACGATAACAGAAGGTTGTTACCAGGTCAGGGAGGATTCATGGGTTTCTTTCTCCCCTTTCAGGGCAGCAAAGGAGACCCTGGGATGACAGGACCAACGGGAGCAGCTGGGCTTCCTGTGAGTCTCACGAGACCAGAGGTTTCTCTCCACCCACCCCTGCGCCGGTCAGAAACACTCAGGCAGAACGCCCAACACCGGGAGCAAGACTCTGGGGCCAAGACTCCAGGGCCAAGGGAGACTTCTTACATCTGTGACTGAGGACGCTACCAAGAGGCAACTGGTGATGGGCTAGAGCACTATTAGGAAACCAGGTCCTTAGCCACGAGGCCACCTGCCCGGATGTGGCACACATTCCTGAGCCCCTCCCACGGTTAGCTCCTGTGTTAGACTCTGCAGGGCCTCACAAGGTGAATGAATGTGCCATGGCCACTGCCCTGAGGAGGGGACAGAATCAAATCCAGGCTTTTTATGGTACAAGGAGATGCTTTGTGAGCAGAGTAGCTTCCCAGGGGAGCTGGACCTTGAAGAAGAGACTTGGTTTTCCCTCTGCAGCATGTTTCCACGTTGCTTTGTCATGGAAGTTGAGTGTCTACCTGTGAAAGAATGGCCTTTTGTTTCCATCACGTGAAGACTGTGCCTGCATTGGCTAAGTAGAAACATCCAGGCCAGTCTTCGTGCCCATTCCCCCAGCTGAAGAACGGATAGCATTTTATACCTCGAAAGAGGGTCTGAGGAGCTGCTGAGTCATTTTTCTAGCAAGAGCCGGGCAAAAAGCCACGATAGCTCTCCTCTGCCAAGAGCATTGTTTGCTCCCCGACCACGACCTCAGAACTCACCACTCACCTGCGTGAGTGACCCCAGAAGAATACAAGAGGCCTGGGCTGTAGGGCTAGAAAATTAGAACTGGGTTCTTGGCTTTGTCCCTAACTCAACTTGCCTCTCGGTAAAGTTCCTTGAGCAATTTGCTTCCTTATTCACGTCTGTAAAATGGGGATAATTAAACCTGTCTCTGTGTTAGTCATCGACAAAGAGCTTTACGAGCCTGGCAGGAAGGATTGTACAGCCATCCTGTGTTCTCTCATTACCATGTCTTCATTTCTCTGATTTATTACAGGGTTTACATGGACCACCCGGGGACAAGGGAAACCGGGTGAGTCAGCCGTGCTTTTCAGCTCTGGGTACTAATGTCTTCATAATGGGGTGGAATGATCAAATGGGGATTCCTGACTTAACATGGCAAATGAAGTTTTTCCTGATAAATCATGCTAAACTGAAAGGCTTTAGAGTGAGGCCTAATCCGCGGCATGCAGGGACCCTGGGGCCTAATCCTGAAACTGAAGCATATATTTTTCCGCATGACTAGGGGATGCCAAATCCCATGGCAGCCATCAGCTTGGCCTTGCCATCCAGCAATGGGAGCCCGTGTCCAGCTCTCTCTAGGCTGCCCTGATAATGGGCCCCTAAGTGATATTTTTAGATCCATCGTTACCTTGTCCTCACCTTCTGAAATTTAGTTTTGCCGCACATTCCAGGACACTGGTGAGAGAGAAATAAATTCCAGTCCCAAGAACAAGCAGTCAGCTGTTGTAAGCAGCCAACCCTTTAAAAAAAATAGTACAGCTGCTATTTCTCTTGGAAAGAGTCACCAGGGCTACAAATGAAGTGTGCCTTCTTCGGCCCCTGTCTCTCCCTCTGGTTCTTGCCACCTTCGCCAGGACCTGTTTACTGAATGTCCATGGCACCCACTGCCACATGATGGTGCATGCCACATGCCACAGCCTTCAGCATCTGGGTCCAGCAGGGATAATTTAACTACATCTGACCAAGAGATGACCTGTGATTTCCTGTCTAGAAAGTCTCATCCACAGGACTGCACAGTGCTTCTCAGAGAGCAGGGCACACCCCTGGGAGGCCCAAGCACATCTACTAGTGGGTTATAAAATCCAAGGCTCCTACAAAAGAAGTGATGGGAGGAACAGAGGGAGAAACAAGGCCCAGAATGAGGGTGAAATGTTCTGTGTTCCCACCGAGAGTGAACAGCAGAGTATGTGGCTTCTAAAAACCCTAGATCCTGTGGCTGATCTTTGAAAACTGATACCATGTTCAGGGAGAGAAAGTGCCAGAATATATGTTATGCCTGGCACCATTAAGTCCATCCTGTTCAATTTAAGATGAATCTACTGAGCACTTCTGTATCCTTAAATACTCTTCACTGGCAACCGGTCCAGAGCAACTCCCTCGAACAAGAGGGAGCAGACAGAGCTACTCCTACCAGATTGTCCACAAGAAGACCAGGTCTAGAAACCGTTGGAATAAACAGACCCTCTTCTAGATACGCGGCCAACCTCTTAAGGCTAGGAGGCACATTCCTTAGTGTGGCATCAAAGAATTTAAGGCCTTAAAAACTTTGATCATTCCACCTCTCAGTGGGCATACTAACTTCTTTTCTAATTTATTTTTAAAGTGTTCTGGTTTTCTTTATTATTTTAACTAATATTTATAAACCTCTTTCTTAAGACTTTTCCAGTTGGCTTGAGACACTGAGCCATTTGGAGGCTGCAAAGTCAGTCCTTCAAGGAATGATGGCAGTGTGGTCTGGAGGCAGAGGCAGGGCAGCAAAGCTCCCCTGTCACCGATGGATGGGGGCAGAGGCTGGGGGCTTAGATGCTGAAGGGACCAAGAGTGTTGAGTAATCCACTAAAGTCCCCAGCAATAAGTGGGAAAATACTTCTTATCCATTTCCCCTTCCAACTGTTTGATGTACTTTCCCTTATTCCCAAGCGCCAAAGAGGGATCCTTCTAAGAACACATATACCAGTGGAAAAATGTTCTGCCTTTGACACTAAGGGTGTTCCCCCTATTGCTAAGTAGCTCTGTAAACCTGGCAGAGCAGCCACCTTTCAGGATAAGAAAGCAGTCAAAAGATCCAGGGTGGTGTGAATCTAGCAATTTGATCATTGGGAAAATCAGGTGTTACCGTGGAGCTGCCTACAAGCCCACCAACTGAAAAGGTCTGCCTGCATGCAGCCAGGTTGCTCGCACCCTCTGAGGAACCCACCGGGGAGGGGGCGTCTGGCCTTCCCCAAGCCCATCCTGCCTCCCCACTTTCATCACTGCTGCCTCCTCTACTTTCTCTTTTGGCCGGCCCTGCCTCTTCCTTCCTTTTCTCCTTCAATTTTCACCCCCTAGATATGTTCTCTAGTATATTACTCCCATATCCTTCATCCTTTCCCTTCCCCCCAAAGCTTACAATTTATTTCCTCTAAGATCAATTTTTATACATTCACTTATATTTTTAAGAAGCCACTGCTCCTTAACCTTATTTGCCCCTTTCCCCTCACTGGCTAGAATTCCCTCTTTGCCAGGGCCTGTTTTGTGTCACCTTGGGGTGGAAGGTGGGTGGGGTACAGGTGAAGCTATTACTTTAACATCTTCAAAGGCCACCTGATCTGGAGCGATTGCCCGGGCCCTTAGGACACGATGTCCCAGAGTGAAATGTCCCTTGTGAAACATGCTGGCAAATCATCCAGAACTGCAAATCACCGTCCCTTCAGCAGCTTTGCCTACCTTTTTTGTTAGGAAACTGTGCTCACGAGTCATCCCCGTCCAAATGGCTTGTAGTTTTGCCATTTGGGGATTATTCGTGCCACTATGTTCTCATTGGTAGACATACTTTCAAGCTGATGGGATTGTGCCTAATATGCACATACATGTTTCTTCTTCAATACATGCCATTTGCTAAGTGAGAATGTACATTTTCAAAAATTTATTCCAAATAATGCATTGGCAATTGCAGACAACCTGTAGGATTAGAAAATTTGAGTGATTTCCAAAGATCCAGGGAAACATCGAGACTCTTGTAAGTCTCTGCCTTCCTCTGATGTACTCATCCTGCAGAAGCACTATTTGCAACAAGACCTCTGACCCTGAGACTTCCTTTTGGCAGCAGCCTTAATTGCTATACTGGCCAAGAAAAAATAATAATCATTATTATTATCATTTTGAAGCAGCTATCATTAACCAAGCTCATGCTATATGCATTTAATGCACACAAAAACCTCACAAGTTTTTGAGGCAGCTGTTATTGTTCCCATTTTTCAGGTGAAAAAATTAAGGCTCAAAGAGGTCAAGTAGTTTCCCAGGTCATGCTACTTTGAATTGGCAGAACCAGCTCTGACTCCAAGCCTTTGTTCTGACCAGCACACTGCCCAGCCTCCAAGGTCTTGTCACCTGGAATAACACTGCGGAAGTATTGGCGCTTTATATAATCAGCCTTCCATAGAGGAAAGCGCCCGGGAAGTCTCTCTGGGGGCACACTTAGCCCTCTTTTAAGGAAACACACATATATTACAGGTGACGCTTCACTTTTACACAGAATTCCCCACAGCCCTTCTTTAAACAGACCCTGACACACACAAAATAGGATTCAACTTAGAAAAATGATGTTCACTAAAGAAACAAATTTCTTGAACCAACATGTCCGCATACAAGTAGCTGTCTATGACTTCAGACCAGGACGAACCAGACACACACATAGAATGGGAGGACTCGGCTCGGTGCCTGTGGCTCAACGGGCTAAGGCGCCAGCCACGTACACCTGAGCTGGTGGGTTCGAATCCAGCCCGGGCCCACCAAACAACAACGACGGCTGCAACCAAAAACTGGCCGGGCGTTGTGGCAGGCGCCTGTAGTCCCAGCTACTTGGGAGGCGGAGGCAGGAGACTCGCTTGAGCCCAGGATTTGGAGGTTGCTGTGAGCTGTGATGCCGCAGCACTCTATCCAGGGTGATAGCTTGAGGCTCTGTCTCAAAAAAAAAAAAAAAAAAAAAGAATGGGAGGACTCAGCTGAGAACCAGGGGCCCCTCATGAGCCCTGGACACAAGTGCACACTCACACATAGGCACATACATGTGGGCACTTGCCCAAACACCCGCATTCATACATGCACACACACACATGCCTGTGTGCTCACGCACACACACGTACACACACCAACAAGCACGTACATGCTTTGCTTATGCATGCTGCGTTTGCACGCACGCACACATATGCACCCAGCTCAGTACTCTGAATAAAATCACCTTGCCGCCTAAAAGAATGTCAAAGGGATAAAAAACAATTAGGACAAAAGGTTGGCAATCCAAAGCCTTTCAAATGTAGACCTTCAAAGAGAAGGAAGTTGGTCCCTAACTTCTAGGTCCCCAAACTAATCTGAGCTTCAGATTAGCACAATTGACCAACAGCGTCTCCACTCTTCAATTCCCTCCACCTCCAGCTCTGAATCCTGCTGCTCCTGACCAGCACACTGCCCAGCCTCCAAGGTCTTGTCACCTGGAATAACACTGGGGAAATATTGGCGCTTTATATAATCAGCCTTCCAGAGAGCAAAGCTCCTGGGAAGTCTCTCTGGGGGCACACTTAGCCCTCTTTTAAGGAAATACAGGCCCTGCTTTTCTCCCCTGTCCCCTCCCACCCACCTCAGCCAAATTTTCAGGAGCTTAGAGGGGGAAATGGGTATTGACTTCAAATTCTATTGGGGCGACTATCCTAATTAAGAGAATCTATTTTTCCCTCTTAATTTTTCTTTTTCTGTCTCTAACCTTAGCACATGAATTATCCTAAAGTTTTGATGTTGTTTTTTTTTCTTGGACTAAACCATTATTTGCAGGGGGAGAGGGGGAAGAAAGGCTCTAGAGGGCCTAAAGGGGATAAGGGAGACCAAGGAGCGCCTGGATTAGATGCCCCCTGCCCATTGGTATGTTTTTGTTTATCACTTGCATTGTTCTGGCTTTTTTCCTTGAGGTTTGCAAATTAGAAACAAAGAAGGCAAATCAACTAAGACGAGAACCAAATGACTACACTGATGCTACCAAAATCTATCTGTTCATTTGACCCGTGAAATTCTGCCTGCTGTTGGTGTTGCCTTAAAACCACAGCTGCAAGCAATTCTGGCTAAATCCCTTCCTTTGAATCCCTTCCCTTTGAAGATGGAGAACAATTGATGTGTGGAAGCAAAGAAACTGTCAGGAAAGGGGCTTTCCAGAAGGCCTCAACTCTAGGCTCCAAGATGGCTTTGGAGGCCTGTGTAGCATTTGTGAGCCATGCATTTGCCTTCTTTATTTTGTGGTCACCTCTGGGGGCCAGCAGTTCATGCTGTCTGAATCCTCACTTGGCCAGGATGCAGAACATCAGAGTTCCATCTCCTGAGGGTCGCTGATGCTCAAAACCGGGCAGAATAAGGGCCAGATGAGGGGCTTTTTAACACACAGCCTGCCAACACTCCCAAGCCATCCAGCAAAACCCTCTAAAGCTGCAGACCAGAACAGGTGGACAGACAACCCATGGAAAGCCTTCCAAAGGAGTCAGCCATTTGGGGCGCATCAGCCAGGTTTCCTCAGCATCTTTTCAATCCACCTGAAGGTTCTGAGAATTATGATGTGCTAATGTTACAGTTTATCTGTGTTTTTCCCAAGGAAGTGGGAGAGGGGGTCACAGGAGAGGGGGCTGGTTTGTAGTATTCCAAAATTGAACTCTCCAGAGCATAAACTCTGAATTTGGGAGGTGAGAGAATTGGGGATTTAGTCAATTCTAATTTAAATTGAATTCGGGGATTTAAACCTTATTCACAGATGATACCTTAAAGGTCTTGCATCCTGGCCAGGGTAGGACTGGGCCTCTCCACTCCATGGTCGGAGCTGGCCAGCCTTGACCTAAATAATCATCGTGGTTGGTTTTGTGAACAGGGACACCGAGGTTTTAAAGGAGAGAAAGGGGAGCCGGGGTTACCAGGGCTGGACGGACTGGATGCCCCATGCCCATTGGTATGGCATCACCCTTCCTTGCCTGCATGGCCGACTGGGGCTTCCCCTCGTGTGCAGTTCATGCCTGTGTGGCTCCCCCACCGCCCCCCATGCTGCTCCTGCTCCATCCTGTCTCCACTTCCTGCTTCTCCGCTCTGTAGACACCAAGGGTCACCTTGCCTTGGAGGGTGCTCTGAGGGCCCCCAGCCATGCTGTCCTCCTGCATGCAAAGTTCATCTGGATGTTTTCTTGATTTTGGGGTGCATCAGCCAGGTGCAGCTGTGCTGCCCCTTCCACCCCGACATTGGGTGCATCTGGCATGCATTTCCAAACTGCTTCTGAACAAACCTGCCACCAGAGGTCAAAGCAGGAAAGTGAATTCTCTGCACAGGTTCTTAGAACCGTGACTTCTTTTCCTTCAGGCAATCCAGTTAGTCTAGAATGGAATGCCGTGGCTGAACACCTAGCAAAACATTTGACTGAGATGGCCGAGACAGCCACATATCCCCTGTCCCTCCAAAACCCCACAACTTGCCAGGGGACAGATGCGTGCTGGGCATGCTTACAGACACAGGGTAGACTGAAAAGTTCTAAAACCCATGTTCTTCCAGTCTGTTCTTCCAGGTTGGGTCCTGGGTCACTGCCCGAGTGACACCATTAGAACTAGGACCTGGTCCAAGATTAGGTTTTTAGATCCTCAAAAGTTCATCCTTTTTGCTTAAACTCCAGGAGACGTTGCCAGACCCTCCTTGGGCGTCTCTTTCTTTCCTAGTCAGATGGCTCACCATTGAAGAGTCTGGGACAGATGGAATGGCCGAGAACATAGTTAGGAGGAAGAATGGAGGTGGCAGCAGACCCCTCTCTGTCCTAGGCTAAGAGGTAGCAGTCTATTCCTACCCACCCAGTCCCTCTCTAGGCCAATCTTCTTCCCTTACTGCAAAAAAAGCAAAAAAGGCGATTGGCTTGAGAGGTTACTGCCTAAATCTCCCCCCTAGGTTTAGAGTTTGAGAGCTATTTTCGTGCCAGTAAGAGATGAGAATTTCCAGCCTCACATGCCCACCCTGAGGTCACACAGAAATTCTCTTCAAATGGAAAAGAAGAAGGCCTAAGACATTATTCTGTGTGACCCGAAGGCAGCTGAAAGGCCCCTCTAAGAGCACTAGGAATGTTTTAGAACCAGCATATGCAATGAAAGGAGAGCACAGAGCGAGAAGGCCGAGTGGCCGCCTCCTATCCCCCACTGCCCCCAGTCCTGCTGTTGAACCCGAGCATGCAGCATGCCCGGGCGCCTTTCTCAACTGGAATTTCCTGGTCCCCTCAAAGCACCTCCGTTAATCACCAGCCAGGTCCTCCCTCAGCCACGATCCCCTCCCACGATCTGAAAAGTTCTGCCGGCGGCAGCCTCGGCCTCCCTGCTCCTCGCCATACATTACTTTCCATTCTCCGCCTGCCTCCTCTCCACTGTCCCCCACCCCGCCACCATGTGCCGATGGGAATGCCGCTCGGCCCGCAGAGGCTCCTCTCCCTTCCAGAGTCCCTGCGAAGGGCACCGCACCATGGCCGGCTGGCAAGGGGGCAAAGGGCATCATGAGCTGTGGAATGCACCACCTCCCACCCCCCCAGCTGTCCCCCTCCCTGACCCAGAGGGAAATGAAGGTCATCCTTATCTGACCCTTCAGGAAAAATGGCATTTTCTCCAATAACATCCCCTATTGATGTGTTGTTTGTCTATTAATTTTGCTATGGAAGTGTCTAGATCTTCCCTTTGCTGTGTCATTCTGCCTCCTGTGCTGTGTTATTGTGGACTTGAAGGGCAGGGGAAGCTATCGATCATGATCTTTACCACAAGACAACCAGGCTTCTTCTGCCCTCCCTGTTGAGTGAAGTTCCTGTGACTACCAGGTGATGAGTGCTTTGGGCGCCTGGTGTGGATGGGTGGAGTCCGTCCAGGGCACGAGGACTCCCACTCAGCAACCTCCCTCAGACTGGGCACTCGCTCCAGTCTCATGAAACCCTGTGTCCATCTCTCTCTCTGCCCTGGAGCCTAGAATTCTAGAATCCCAGCTGCCTTTCTAGTAGAGTTGGCCTGGGAACCAGTTCTTTGCCCTTGGTTCAGCCTCCCCTTGTCTCTTACTAAGTTGCCAGGTTTCCCTCAGGGCATGCCAAGGTATTGGGGCCTGAGAAAACTCAGGAACGTTTCCTCACCGCAGGGAGAGCATCCCGAGGCTGAGTGCTCCATGGTTGCCACTGACAAAGCAGACAAACAGTATACAGTTGATTCCTTCCCCGCTACCTCCAAATTCCCAGTAGTGTATACAGCTGTGCTGAAAACTCATGTCTTCTTGCTGAAGACATCTCAGAGCGGTGGCAACACCCATGAGGCTGCCCGTCCCTGAACACCCCTCACCCCCAGCCCAGTATGGCTCACTAGGGAGAAGCTCTCTAGATGTCCTCCTCCCTACGCTTAGGAGGAGAAGAGACAACGGAGAGTGGGAGGGCTAGGAGGGTCCGGAGCAGTCGCTTCAAGCCACTGCCCTTGCCCAAGCTTTACTGAGGAGGATACTGAGGCCCCCAGATGCTAAGTGTCTCATCTGTGATCATCAAGCCCTCCGCAGAGCTAGCGCAGAGACTATTCCCTCACAGAACTCAAGGATGTCTCTGCCTGCTGAGCCCACAGGCTAGGACAGCCCCCTTTGCCCTGCACTATAGCTACACATGACCTCGGCCAACAGGAAGACAGCCAGACTTATTTCCCATCCACTTCTGAGGTTCTGACCTGGAGTAGAGAAAAGAAATACACAAGAGTGGGTGGGCCACGGCCTGGTCAGCTGCCAAAATGTTTGTGGCCCTTGTTACTCCTGTCCTGGCTGCTTGGTGGACTGTCACAGAGTCTGAACCCTCTGTCTTCCTTCCTTCCTCATTGCAGGGCGAAGATGGCTTACCAGTCCAGGGCTGCTGGAACAAGGTAGGGTTTCCCAGCCAATTGCATCGGGGCTCCATTCTCAACAGTCCAATAAAGATTTGATGGTTTGCATTCTGCCTTTCTACAGATGAAGTGGCAAGACAAGGGTCAGAACAGGCACTAACTCAAAGGCGGCTGCCCATTACACATCCCATGCACCACACACAGTTAACATTTGACCAGTTTAACACAAATCCCAGTATGTGGAATTTCCATGTAGTCAAGTGACATCTTTATGCTTTGTGTGGTCAAATAATATAGGTCCTTTCCAAGGACTTCCCGACCTTGTCTTTAGTTATCAATCAGTTACTCTCACAGTGTTCTTATGAGGTCATTTAAGCCATATGATGACATTAATTCAGATGTAGGACATCTAAATTCCTTAAACTCTAAACTCCATGGCTTCTGTGGCTCCTCCTAGAGACTGTCCTGCTCACCATTCTACCCCTCCCCTTGAACTTCAGCTGTCAGAACTTGGTGCTTCCATACATATGACCTGCAGCTCAGGTTCTCCTGGGTCCCCAGGGCTCCTACCAACAATGGGTTTTCATTTATTCATAGTGCCTTGGCATTTGCCACCATTAATGCGTCTGACGCCACAGGGCTGAGCCCCTTCAACTGCAACTCCCCAAAGGTCAGGGTTCCCAGTGCTGACAAGGGCCATCAGCTTGCTAATCCAGAGGCCCCCTTGGATCCAAGCTAGGTAGCAGTTGCCACATTGCCCCTGCCCGCCTTCCTCTGCCTTGCCTCCTACACAGCCCTCCCCCACCACCATTGTCTAAGGGTGTCGGTTCACCCTCAGAAAAGAGCTGGGGACCCCAACCTGTTCAAGAGTCTGTGCTTAGCTAATCCAGGCCTGTTCCTGAGTCAGCAAAATCACGCTTACATTGATATGAATAAGCTCCCCTGCACTAAGATGCCCAAAATTTCATTAGTTCTTGGAACTGGGTAAAAGTAGCAAAACCTCCAAGTTGCCAGGCCCTAGGTTGAACACCTGCTCACCCATTAACCGAAGAAGGGAAAGCTCACCTCTCAGGAGAGATCACTTCCCAGGATCTGTCCCTCAAGCTGGCTTCATCCTTTTGTCGAGTTCCACGTAGACCTAGTTAAAGCACCATAAAAGCAGGTCAGAGACCCCAGACCCCTTCCCCCCTGAGGAAAAGATTTTCCTCTTCAAGATTGCTGCTGATGTTTAGGAGACAGAATTGGCTGGGCTTGGCAGGGAAAGAACAGCCACTCTCAAGAGCTTCAGTGTCTTGGAGAAGCAGAGAGCCTCGGGACTGTTCATTTACACCTAAAGATCAATCTGGGACCGTGCTGTCTTAAACAGCCAGGGCCCCAAAGGCAGCAGAGAGAGAAAATGTCTTCTGAAGTCCACCAAGGGGATTCACTGGCAGGTGAAAGCTGGGTTTCCCACCTTCAGAGCACTTACAGAAACCACCAGTTTCTTCCACCTAGGGGCCTCGTGGTCCCCTCAGTCCCCCACCAGAACTCCCTTCCAACCCAGAACAAGATTCGCCTCCTCCCCAACAAGGGAAATAAACACCGCAAACCCACAGAAACTAACTGAATGTTATTTTTTGTTTTGCAGTGATGCCTCTAACCTTGGATTGGCCTCTGTGTGTTTGTACATAGAATATTTATTTTTATACAGTTTTCACTTTTTGAAAATGCCAGAAGTATGATGCATCTTACAGATTATTAAAAAAAAAAAAAAGAAAAACCTGCATATTTTGTACAGAAACTATCAACCTCTTCCCTTTTGTTTATAAGATGTTTTGTACAAGTCTGTGTTTCTAATACACTTTTTGTTTGTGAGTATGGTTGTAATGTTTGCATGATATTTGTGCACAATTATTAAGTATTGAAGCTTAATAAATTATTGTGTCCCAGTGCCAAAGGGGGCCCAGTGCTGGCTAGCTTACATGTATTCACACAAAGGTGAGTGTCCATGATGTTTCCCAAGCTACATGTGTCCAAGAATATTTTAAGAGTAATTGGGCTGGACTTTCATTATTAAAAAAAAAAAATGAGGGGTGTTGCCTGTGGCTCAGTGAATAGGGTGCCAGCCCCATATACCGAGGGTGGCGGGTTCGAACCCAGCCCGGGCCAAACTGCAACAAAAAAATACCCAGGCATTGTGGTGGGCACCTGTAGTCCCAGCTGCTCGGGAGGCTGAGGCAAGAGAATTGCCTAAGCTCAAGAGCACCACAGCACTCTACCAAGGGTGATAAAGTGAGACTCTGTCTCTTAAAAAAAAAGACAAATAAGGCCGAGCACAGTGGCTCACAACTGTAATCCTAGCACTCTGGGAGGCCAAGGATAGAGGATTATTTGAGCTGAGGAATTCAAGACCGGCCTGAGCTAGAGTGAGACTCCGTCTCTACCAAAAATAGGAAAATTTTCTTTAAAAAATTAGAAAAATAAGCTGAGCTTTGTGGCTGGCGCCTGCAGTCCTAGCTACTCGGAGACTGAGGGAGGAGGATTGCTTGAGCTCAGGAGTTTGAGGTTGCTATGAGATAGGCTGATGCCACGGCACTCTATCCTGGGACAGCAGAATGAGACTCTGTCTCAAAAAAAAACATAGCAGTTCATGATCCTGATTAATCATTACATTAGATACACTCTTTCATGTGAAATCAAGAAGTCCCAACAGTAAAGATGCTCCGAAGGAGTAATGTTTTGAAATGTGGAGTCCAGCAGAGGGAGGAGAGGACTCGGTTAAGCACTGCCTGCTGTAACACGTCCAAGTTCATCACAGAGTTTGCTGTTTGAGCAGTTAGGTTCCATTGTGCCAAGGGCCCCCAGAAGTATGAAGGGGCCATTTGCTATTGCTTCTGATTTGGGCTGGGGTGTTGCTTGTTTCTGTTTGGTTTGGTTTTTCCTTTTTGAGCTACAATCACTTGTGCCAGCTATTGTGATCCTGGCTGCCCACTTGACTTGAACTTGTGGGTCCACTTGCAACTAGAAGGCGACAGAGCTCTGCCTTGCTTGCCATTCCACTCCAGCAAAGAGCACATGGAAAACACAGATATGGGCCAGACTGTGCCAATCCAAAGTTGTTTTTTTTTTTTTAAATTGAGCTTTATTGCTTTCCATTCATAATGCACTGCTTAATAAAGCAGCAGGAAGCCAATCCAATGCTTAGGCGTAGCATACAGGATTGTCATTGGCTGTTTTACAACATAAATCGGTGCTGCTAAAGGGCTAGAGAAGAACAAGTGACTCCAGTAGTTTAAACAGCACCCTCCCCCATCTCGTTCATGCTTTACATTTTCTTTATACATCCTTTCTGCATAGACAGCACGAAGGAAAACCAAAACTCAGATTGTGTCTACATGCAGTCACACAAACTCTAGATTGGCAGACATCACATTCACGAGGCCCCTGCCACATGCAAGGATGAGGCCACACTGACAACTCTTATGTTCCTGGAACCACACGCTGCCCACATGTGGTTGGATTGTACCAACATTCTTACTCTAAATGTCTACTCGGTTATTTAGGAAAACACAAGCTTCCTCCTCTATATCTTGGCCTCCTTGGCTCTGGACAACAGTTGAACAAGAGTTGATCTCTGTGAGTGTGAAACGAGCCACCAGGCTCTCACCTCCAATTCCAGGTGTAGCACCAGCCAAGTAACCCTGGACCCAGGGTCGCCTCTTGCCCAGGGCCAGATTCCTATGACCCTTCCTAGGGCCCACTCTTCCCACAGGCGTGGTGGCCATAGGGTACTTTTAAGTGCAGCAAAAAATATTCAAATTTTACTATTATTAAAGTCAGAAGGAAGAAAAAGTACATATATAACAATGAATCCAGCCAGGATTATTTTTATCTTTCTACCAGTGCAGTCATAAAATGTTTTACATTTTTGTATGGAGGAAGGAACCTACTAAGGCAAAAGTGCCCCGGGTCCCCAAAAGCCATAATGCTGCCCTGCTCATGTCCTCTGCTTTTTCGAATTCCTCTCACCCTGACTCTGCAGGTGACACCATCCCAGTGCCACCTCACCTCCTCATACGGCAGGCGAGGTCCCAAGAAATCAGGGTGTAACCTGGTTCTTCTAAACCCAATGCCTGGTTCCCTTTCAGGCCCTGGCTGAGCAATCGGAACCCAATGATGAGCTCAGAGTAGGGTCCGACTTTGGCTGGAGGCCCCAGAAACAGAGATTCTGCATTAGCCGAATACCCTGGGTAACTGGGCAAAGAGGAACCACTACTCTTTTTTCCAGTCCTGGAGTTATTCATGTAATCATTATACCTCAGCTAAAGATCAGAGGATTCCAAATCACTTATAAAAATACACATAATAAATTGAAATATGTGTACAGAGAAGTTTAAAAGTCAGAGCCATGGAAAAGCAAGTATAGAGGGAAGCCCCATGGGCAGCAAGGTCCTCATCTTGCTGCCTGGTGGTCACAGAAAAAAAGAAACGATCAGCCCGGTTTTGGGGCCCATGCTGCCCTGCCCGGTGGGCCACAGTCCACTGAGGTTTGGCCCCTTGTGCATCAACACGTTGCCTCCCCACAAGGCTAGTGCCTCCCTCACGCCTCTGCCATGACCCCTTCCCTGTCACAGGGCTGCCGCACATACCCCCAACTCAGGGCTCCCTGCCCCCCCACTTAAATCTGAATTCTGTGCCAGGAAGTGAGGACTGGGAGGACAAGTGGTGGGGAGGTTGCCGGGTAGCGGAGCATCAGTTCTGACACCCGGACACCAGGAGGAGGAGGCGGGATGGAATCATCGGGACTGATGCTCCGCTCCTCTGCAACTGATACCATCTGATGCCATCTCGCAGGAGGGAGCAGGCAAAGGCTGCCCAGGGCTCATGGGGGTTAGAGATGCTGTCTCCACTCTTGGGGACTTGCAGGCCTCCCCAGGGAGGCAGAGATGCGCCCAGCCTCTCCCACTGGGCACACCATGGGCATGTTGGTGAAAGATCTCTGTAAACTGTCAGGCGCTGGGTCTTCAGGCCATTTAACCCCTTTGGTTCACTCCCCCTTCCCGGTGCCTGCCACTCTGTGCTCTGGCACACTGGAACACATAGTTACCCAGCACTGTTGACCTGGGATGTGCAAAACTGACTCAGTGCTCCTGGGGGGGACAGCGTTCATCTAGGCCCTAATAATGACTTTCCCCAAGGCTGGTGAGTCATGTGGCATTGTCATGTGGGCCAAAAGAAGCCCAGCTTGCCAAGGGCAGTGATGGCCCTCCCACACAGGCCTACACACTGTGCTTGCTCCCAGCCCGGGGCTCTCCTCCCTGCCCAGAGCCTGACCTCACCTGGCAGAATGTGATGAAATGGAGCTGGGAAGGGTGAGCGTTAGTCCATAAGAGGAGTAGAGCACCAGGGAGCAAGCCCAGAGATTCAGCTTCTAGTTCTTTCTCTGCCATTAAATAGCTGTCTGGTCTTGGGCAATTTACTCCAGGTCTTAGGGTCCCCAAGCATCAAATGAGGAAGTTGGACATGGTGATCCCCATGGGCCCCTCCAGGTCAGATACCCTGAAACTCTCTGACTGCACTGGCAGGTCAGCTGCTGGGAGGGTTGTGGACTCTGGAGCATTCCAACCCCTCTCCTCCCGACATCTAGAGTATTTGGGTGTGACAGTGTCATGCATGGCTTCAGTATTGCAAAACTGCAGCATGCATGTGCTTCATAACCCTGAATAACAAAACTCCAGCAGGCTGCAACGTGTGGGCAAGGCCAGTTTTCCTTAGGGTAAGAATGGCTGTAGGTTGCTTCTCACATCGTCTACACTGAGAATGCACCGTGAGCGGCATGGCTCTGACCACCTGGCACACAGGGGAATCCTGCAGGGACACTGTGCTGGTATGGTCAGGCTGGCCTGCATCCCCTGCCCCAGGTCTTCTGTGTCCCTCCCCACACGCTCCAACAGCCAGCTCTCTCCTCTTGGCCTGGACTTGGACACATTTTCAGGCAGCTTGAGATGCAGAGTACCCAAGACTGCACATCATTTACAAAAGAGAGAAGGGCAGGCTCCTGGTGGGTGATCCAGAAAAAAGAACACCATGCCAAGATGACCAGCAGAGAAGGAAAGTGAGGGAGGAACCAGCTGCTATATCTCAGAGGAGCAGAGCTTTCAAGGGTTCCTTGAAGCAGCAAAGGGAGGATGGCCCAGGGGAGGGAGCTGAGACTTCCCCCAGGCAGAATTGGTGCTATCCACAGGCAGTGACCTTCTGTTCTTGAAAAAGCCCAGTCTCAGAAACAGCCAGGCCCCTGTCAGGTGGGGGCAGAGCCATACAGCCCCCTGGCACTCCTGGGCCTTCCCCAGGGCAGAATTGGTGCTACCCACAGGCAGTGACCTTCTGTTCTTGAAAAAGCCCAGTCTCAGAAACAGCCAGGCCCCTGTCAGGTGGGGGCAGAGCGATGCAGCCCCCTGGCACTCCTGGGCCTTCCCCAGGAGGCCCCCCTCCTTTCCAGGGTCTGCTCCCTGACCCTGCAGGCCCCCTCTCTCACCCACTCCACACTCTGCCTGCAATGCCTTTCTTTCTCACCTGTCACCATCCTGCCCTCCTACCCCGGCTCTGATACTGTACCCGGGCCCCAGGAAGACGCTCCTGGGTTCCTCGCCTGGATGATCGCTTCCCTCCTTGCACCTGCCTGGAACTCAGTGTTCGTCCCTTCATCTACCTTATAAGCGTGGGAGAGGGGCTCTTCCATATTAGATGGTGAACTCTTAGAGGGCCGGGTCCTTCACGTTCTGGTTCCCGAGGGACCCAGCTCCTACATGTCGATGACCCACTGAGTTAGCAGCTAGCTCTATGAAGCACCGGCTGTGTGCTTCATGTCAGTCAGTGGGAAGGAAAGGAGGGGCCGCCAGGAGCTGTCTCCCACACAGGGACAAGTATCCTGAGTGCTAAATGAGGGGCAGCCAGCTGGGGCTTGGGACCACTGAGAACAGAGTCCACTGCGGTGGCCAGAATGAAGAGAGTCATGGAAGGGATAAGAAAGCCCAGAGAGAGGAGCTGGCCCTGCATTCCTTTCCCTGATAGGATCTTCCAGGGAGCCTGAGCCTGGGCCAGGCTCACTTCTCAGATCAGGGAAGGACAGGTGAGATGATGGTAGCAGAAGGTGGGGAGAGAGGGCACCTCCAGACTGTGCGAGGCCAAGGGTCTGGCAGGCAGCACGGGGGCTGCAGGATCTCCTGGCCCAGGAGGTGCCCCGGTGCCAGTATCAGCGGACTCCTCCTCAAGTGCACCTCTTTCTGTCCCTCCTCAAGGGCCAGAGTCCTTGGTTAGTTGCCAGGAAGTGAAGCCACCAGTCCGAGCCTTGGGGAAAGCACCTCGCCTTGGAGGAGGAAGAAGGTGGAGCTGCCCCTGGACAGGCAGTCACATGCCAAATCCTTCCCAGGGGCTGGTTTGAGCGGGTGATCAGAGCGTGACTGTGGGACAGTGTGGGCCCGAAGAGCAAAGTTCACCACCCCTACTCACCTCCGGCCCCCGCAGCCGGGGCCCTCTGCTATTGCTGCAGTCCCAAGGGCTCTTGGAATCCTTTCTTGTGGCAAATTGTGATGCTTTGAGCAATATCTCTGAAGAAGGGAAGATATTGTCCTGCTCTGACTCGGGAAGTCTCCTGGGAGGCCATGGCCAGACAGCTGTCACCTCGCCCGACTCCTTCTCAACTGAGTTCCTGGTTCAGCTTCCTTTGGTGCTGCCGCCATTAACCCTGTTACTTCCTGGGTCCTTTCAAATGTCATAAGCTAATGACTAAACCAAGTTGGAAAAGCAAAGAGCATTTGTCTTAGAAAGCATGGAACAGCACTGCAGTAGAGGACAGCAGCTCTCGAGCAAGATGGTGATAATACTGGACACCAGGGCTGGTGCCTTAAAGTGACCCAGCCAGTACTGAGCCACACAGATGGAGGCAACAGTCTATGTAGTTTCAAGAGGACCTGGAATAAGCCCCCTTCCTTTGTTTTAAGGGACAGAGCCTGGAAATTAACCACCTTACATTTCCCTTTTTTATGCTGCTCAAACCATCTAGGGTGACCATATTCTCTCATTCTATCTAGGACACTTTGCAAGTAAGGAGCCACTGTTAACAATTATGCTGTGCCAGCAGATGTGAACCTAGCTGGCCAGGACACGCTAACAATGACCCAGCACCCACGTCCTCGTCCAGCCCCTCCAGATTAATCTATGTCAACAATGCCAGGCCTCCTGCCACCTCAGAGCTCCGGCTCCCCACTGATGGCCTCAGGTGTCCATGGAACTCGATAGACACGCCCTGTTCTCACCTACACTCACCTCTGGTACGGGGGTAAAGTCAAACTACAGATGACAACGGCCTCAGAAGGGAAGGGGGAGGCAGAAACAAAGGGTGGGGCCTGTTCAAAGGAAGGAAAAATCTTGAACAAACAAATGTCTGAAAGAAATTTTTCCCCAAGACTGTTGTAAGATGGAGAGTCTGGGCCACCAGGGTATTCTGGTGATTTGATTTTGCATTCTGAGGTTCTGGCTTTAAACCCCTAATGACATCTTTTCTTAGCCCTGGAACATTAAAAAAAAAATGCCTTAGAGCAAGGTTAGTGTTTTCGCCCATTCAGAGTGTCTGGCTTGTCAAAGTACAGTCCTGACCCGCATGTGATGGCTCCGTCTCTGTCGTTGCCTTGGATGCTTACTGAGCTGGAGGAATAGCAGCCTGAGCAGGACCAGCATGTCCCAGGCTGCAGACAAACTGATGGGTCAGTCTTGGCTCCCTTTGGGCTCAAAGGCACATGTGCTTGACTGGACGTGGCAAAAGTCATAGGCGATGGACCAGATGACTATCCAGACATGATGTGGGGCTCAGAGGCTTCTTCGGGATTTTTCATAGCCAAGATAACCAGCCGCCCAAGCCCTCTGCCATCCCCAAAGCATAGGAGAAACAAGAAGCATACCTCTAGAAAAAAACACACAGTGAGTGGGTTGAAGACTCTGGATGACACACAGGATCCTGGATATTTGTATATAGTCGAATGGTCTTCATCACCTGCCAGCAAACCACCCCCCACTCTGAACCAGTGACGGCCGGGAAGGACAAACCCATCACAGCCACCTTACGAGAGAGGAAGTGGCCTGGCTCCAGGGCTCACTGTGAGAAATGCAGCAAAACTGCCTGCTAAGAGACATTTTTCTTGCACTCCACTCATTCCAAAGACAAAGTGTTTTATTGCAAACTCTGCCAAAATAAATGTGCCTGCAACCAGCCCGTGGGAACTTGCTCTGGGAGGAAGGAAGTCTACGGTTTGCACTGGCTGAGACTTGCCACAGGGTGACCGTGGGCAAGTGCCTCCGACGCTGTCAGCGTCCCTTTCCTCGTATATGACATGGGGCAGGTACTGCCTACCTCCCAGGGGATGCAAGGGCTATCTCTGTGGAAGCACCTGGAACATGGTAAAGAGCTTTACAAAAGCTACAATACTATTGTTTATATTTATTGTACAGAAAAAAACACTTGCTTTTCAAAAACAAATATCAATTAACTGGAGTCACTTAAGGAATAGTTTATTAAAATTTCTGGCAAAATTAGATTCAAAGAGGCCTTCCCTGTACCCACAAGAAAGACATGATCAATAACCATTGTGGACACTGGATATGGTGGCCAGCTTGGGGCAGGGCATGAGGATGGAGCTAGGAAGTTACTTTTTAAAACTAAGTCCCATAAATGTTCATAATGGCTTTATTTTTTTCTTTTTCCTAAAAAAGAAAGGTCAGCAACTAAGAAACAAAACAAAACTTCCTGCTTTAAAATTCCACATCCACCTATTCCTGGTTAAATGAGGTCTTCCTCTTGTTGGCTCCAGCCTAAGAGGTCCAGCCTCTACTTCCCCCTCCGTCCCCTGCCCTCCCCTGCCCTCAGGGACACTTTGGGCAGACTCCCCATGTGGTCGATCTGATGTCTTAAGTTTAAAAATCATTACCTCAGTATTTCAATAGAAAAAGTTCTATTTCATTGTGTCTTATGGTAAACTTCAGTCAGGTTAATTAAGGGTTTCATGTACTTTTTAAAGTAAGTCAGAGCCTAATTTTCAGAATACAAAATGAAGAACAACAGTGTATCTGACTGGTTCTATAGAGACAGTAGGGGGAAAACGTTTTTCGAAAGGAATCCTATGATGACAAGAGCACCGATGAGTTATTTGTTTTTCTCGTGGTAATTATTTTTGGTAATGACCTGTCCTAAGGCAGACAGCGGGTCTTTGAAATGGAAGAAGAAAACATTAATCGGCGTACAGTTTGCTAATGGTTTAAGTTTTTCTGTAATTTCCGTTTTAATGTGAAGGTAAGATGTCTTCTTTTTACTGTTCCTTGTATGTGTTTTATTACTTTTAGAAAGTTGTTTTCCCCAGGCTCTCCTTTGGCCAGAAGAGCCCCGTGTAATCTCCCGGTGCTAAGCCCCCTCACGGACGGCTTCCCAGCCACATGAGCAGCCACCCCAGAATTCCTGGCACACCCTGGTACCTTGTAGCAAAAAGAGGTCATTTTTCAACACCCAGGACTTTTACTTGGCCGACCCACCAGCATTCCTATGTCCCTGCAAAGCCGAGCTGCTGGCTTCTCCGCACCACATCGAGTTTCTTGCTGCCTTTTGGCGCCTTACCAGATTGTTTCCAAAGCCCCTTAGCAAGCTCGGATCCCAATCCTTCAGTTCAATGGTCCCTTGGCCACTGCCTCCCTCCCTCCCTCCGCCTCACGTCCTTTCTGCATAGCCTGATGATTCTTCACCCCTACTCTTGCATCTGCCCTTGTTCCCAATTCTCTTTACATTTCAGTTCTCTCTTCGTTCATATCTCATCCCCCGAGCACTCAGCTTCTTACTCTCTCCTTGTCCCCACGTCTTTGTCCCCATTCCCATCCCCTGCCTATTCCCACCACTCACAATGGCTCCCACACGCCTTTCAGTTCAGTCCACTGACCATCCTTACAGCCCCCTCCACAAACGGTGCCCCAGGAGAAAACATTTGCGATCTCATCAACTTGTATGACAGTTTTGCTTTCCTGCCAAACACTCCTGGTACCTTTCATTTAAATAGATTATTTGACAGTGTCTTACTATGTTCCTCATTAGAGAAAGATGTACACTTTCATTTATTTTGTTTTGTTTTATTTCTAGTTTCTATTCTAAATCTGCTAAACACCGTTTTTAGGTCTACAGGTGAAGAAATGCTTTGTTTTCTTTGTTATCTGACTTCATGGTCACGAGCAAAGCCTCTAGGGTTTCCTATTGATTTCAAGTTGAATATGTCACAGCAAACTCCTTCACATAGGCCTGGGATGCGCTCATCTTATTGGAGGAAGGAAGCAGACTACAACTCAAAGGGTTAAGACCAGGGGGAATATTGGGTGATTCTACCATTCTGTGACTTTTCTGTTGGTTTAAGCCAAACACTTTTCCCCCTATGCCTATTGGATTCTGTTGTTTTTAACCACATAGGTGTCTGTTTTCTCTATCCAATCCCTCCCCACCAAACCTGCAAGGAAGGTTGCAGCAAACAAGGAAGGGCTCAAGTTCCCCGTATTGGAAAGGCCAGCAAAAGCCTTCAGGAAATGTTTTTTCCCTTTGGGGGGGAATCCACTTTCCTCTCCAGTGAAACCAAGGTCCCTACAATCTGGGATGAGGTCCCTGATAAGTGATGAGACATTCAGAGAAACACAGGGCCTGATATTTGTGGCAGAAAATAGAATAATCTTTTTCTTAACCACCTTCTTGGTTTAGCCAAAAATAAAGCAAGCCAGTTCCATGGCCATCTAAGGCCCCAGGCACTCCCCATGAATGATCGGGGGTCCACAAGGCCCCTGCCAGCATGGCTAGCAGGGTTCCAAGACACATGCTCTAGAGCAGTGATTTTCTTTTCTTTTCTTTTCTTTTTTTTTTTTTTTTTTTGAGACAGAGCCTCAAGCAATCACCCTGGATAGAGTGCCCGGGCATCACAGCTCACAGCAACCTTCAATTCCTGGGCTCAAGCAAGTCTCTTGCCTCCGCCTCCCAAGTAGTTGGGACTACAGGCGCCCGCCATAACGCCCGGCCATTTTTTGGTTGCAGCCGTCATTGTTGATTGGTGGACCTGGGCTGGATTTGAACCCGCCAGCTCAGGTGTACGTGGCTGGCGCCTTAGCCCCATTGAGCCACAGGTGCCGAGCCTAGAGCAGTGATTTTTAACCAGTGTGCCACAGCACATGGGCCTGCCGTGAGAGGATCTCAGGTGTGCTGCAAAAATTTTTTAAGATCATGACTTAAATTATTTTCAAAAGAGTTCAAAGTCCAGTAAGAATATTCCTTTTTTTTTTTACTTTTTTAAAATCAACATAGTTTAAATGTGCCGTAAAAGTTTAACTATAGGTTCAAATGTGCCGTAAGATAAAAAGGGTTGGAAAAAACTGCTCTAGAATGATCCATGTAAAATGTAAATCCCCAAGTGGTTCTCTTGCCAAAGGAGTCTAGGAAGAGCTTAAGAAAGGGCTTAAGGGAAAATGAGCGTCTGTGGTTTACCCAGTGTTGCCATGGGTTCATGCAGGATGGAGTGGTGACTCTGGGAATACGACTGTGCGGGGACCACGTTAAAACGTGACCCGAGGAGCCTTCACCCAGCATGAGTAGCGGCAGAACACAGCAAGGTTCTCCTGTGCTCATTGGCCAAGACGCAGACAACAGACCGAGAAGGACTGGCTGGTGCATGTTGGGCACAGTCTCCAGTCCCCCATCCAAACACTAACTTAATCATCAACTCAGGATGTCCCCAACTGGACCGGGCCTTGAAGGAAGTCTCATTTCATATGTTTGCCACTCATGGGACAGTGTCCTGAGGCAGTCACCCAAGGTTCTTCAAAGGCATGTAGAAATGACCAGCAGCGCTCACAGCTCTCAGCCTGTCCACATCGGACTGCTGACTGTCGGGGAGGAAGCCCCTGAGGGGTCACCCAACAGCATGGTGGCCTCACACCCACCCCTCAGTCCTGACCAAAGAGACCCCTCCAGGGCAGTGTCCTCGTGCCTCAGACCGCAGCTTTTTTCCAACAGCCCACAGCTCCTTTAGTCTGTTAACCACCAAGAGTAACAGACTCCACAGAGCACAAACCATCCATGCCCTCTTTGGTTAGTGATTTAAGAAAGGACCCGAAGAATTGTATTTAATAATTGTTCCATAAGTTTGAGAGCTTTCACTATAAGAAAGATTATAGAATCTCATATCATATTTCAGTGATTTTGCAAAAATACCACTTTAGCAGGAAAACAATACTAGGGGGAAGGTACCCGCTTTCCTGGCTCAAAACACTTTCTTTCTTCCCACCCAAACATTGCAAACTTCCACAGCAGCCCAGGCTGATCCGACCAGTCATCACTGAAGCAACTGGACGTATGCATTTGATACCTTACCTCTTTCATTTAAGCTTTTCTCTTGTTATTTGGTGCATTTGGTGTACAGTATTTAATTGTACAGTATTTTATCTCCATGATGAGCTTAAGTAGAGAAGAGTTTCTTTTGCTTCTCAAAGCCTTCAAATAATTTCAAAACTGTTTAAATCTTCACACCTGTTTTATAAATGTTGTGCCGTTGCTAACTTCATCTATGTAAATACCTTTTGACGTATCTTGGTGTTTTAAGTTCTGTCTCTTTTTTACTGTTATCATTACCACTATGATTCTGTGATCATTCTTCATTTTGGACATTTTTTCTGGTGCAATTTATTTTTTTAATCACCTTGGATATTTTGAAAGTATGTTAATTATTCATGAAAGGAGACATAGGAAATTGCTTTGCTTGAGCAGTAAGCTCTTTGATAGTTAGACACTGACCTGAAAAGATCAGTTATTTTAAATGCTACTATGGTTTTCTTCCCATTATCTGGTGCTATTTCAACAAACTTGTTTCTCTGCTGGATTATACCATCCTTTCCATTTATGACTTTAATTCTTAATTGCTAGTGATTCAATTTGCCAAAGCCTAAATACCCCAAGTCAAGGATAAATATTGCCCTTGACTGTAGCATTTTCTCTCCATTTCACTAACTTCCAGGCTACAACTGAATAGAAAACAAAACACCGCAAGTGGCCAGGGTTTGCCTAAGAACCTGCTGAGCAGAAGGCTACACAAATGGCTCCTCACATGTTTTGGGAGTGGGGGATAGATACATCTCCAGCCCCCGCAGTTGACCCATAGCTACACCTGTTTGACACTCCTTCCCCCACCTCTAGGTAGGCATCAACCTGGAGTTCTAGAAGTATTTAGTAACCCAGGCCCTGCCTGCCAATGAGATAGTACGCATTAGGTGGGAAATGTGGTCTCAGGGCAGAAGAGACCGTCCTTCCTCATCTGAACAGCTCCATACAGGGCAGTGACACCAGAGTAAGGTCCCTACGTGGGAAGACAGAAGACTCAGGCTCTGGTTCCAGTTCAGACACCAGTGCACTAAGTGGCATCCTTGCTGGCCTCAACCCTTGCAATGAGGGCTGGACACTCATCTCAAGTCAAATATTCTGAATGGAAAGATGTAGCCGAACAAATCAGCCTATTCTTCGAAATGCAGCTTTGCTACTGCCCAGATGTGGAGGATTTTAGCAAACACGTACAATTGCTCTTTTAAGAGGAAACCCACAGGGGCCAATAATGTGAATCACAATAATGTAATAGGTATGGTAGAGATCAAAGGCAAACTCAACAGGGTGATATGGGGAGATCAATTACTAATTACTCTAAATAAAGGTTCTTTTGGAGAAGCCATCCAAATAAGAAGATGAAACAGTAACTGGCTAAATTAGCAAAATGGTTAAACAACTGTTAGCCTTATACACTTCAACTTATAAGGAAAAAATAAGCCAGAAAATTCCTGGCTGAAATTGTGGTCCTTGCTGTCTGTGTTGTCCTAGAGTTTTATATGCTATTTTGTACTTATTCTCTACAATGTAAATACTTCCCATCATAAAAAAAAAATGTAAATATTAATTATATATTTTATTTCTGTCTTTTCTAAAACAGAAGTTGACCCAAACAATAAATTAAAAATCATCTATATCTTGAATTTTGGTTTTGGTTTTGGATTTTTTAGAAATGATGTACCTTTAGTACATTTTGGAAGGGAAAGAGTTTCATGCTTAAGGAGCGTCTTCCTTCCTAACTAATGGAAGTAAGGTGGAGGGAGCTGTGTAAGGAGGAAAAGACGAGGGACAGAAGAGTGAGTTTTTGCTCTGACTCTTTCATTAGCAGATGGGGGACCCCGACTAAGCTACTTAACCTCTTGGAGCTTCAATTAAAACTGAAAACAGGTGTCATCATTTTTTTCAAACTTAGTAAGATAATAGATGCAAAATACTTTAAAAGTAAAAAGTTGTACTCAAAGGTATAGAATTAATAAGTCTTAACTGTTACTGTGTTCATTCGATAAGGGAGGGGCATGTCATAAATATGGGAGATTGCTATTTCATATTTTATTTTGCTTGAATTCTATTTTAGGACAAAATAGAAATTGAATGTAAAGTTAACACCTCTTGTTGGAACTTCAAAAGATCCGAGCTTAACAATCATAACTATTTTACAAGCTTTAAAAGCATTTGTGGAAGAAATAAGTTCCAACAATTTTTAACAAAATACGAAAGTTTGAATATGTTCTTGTTTTAACCAAAATTTCTTCATCTGTTTCTAACACTCCACAAAGAAGGCTTTTACTGAGGCAGAAATACACATGTAATCAAATGACTGGAGTTGACAATCCATCTAAAGGCATGTTCCAAGAAAACTCCACTTTGGATCTAAAGAACTCCTGTATGTAATTACATCAAACTGAGTAGCTTCTGATCCTTTGTGAATGACCAAACTGAAGCAGTACAATTCAAAAGACAGCCGTGGTGATTGGCAGCTGGTTTCTCATTTCAACAGACCACAAGGCTTAACCCTGGACTCTTACCATGTCAGAGCAGAAAGAAGCCTTCAAGACCCTCTGCACCCCTCTCACCTTCTACGTGAGAGATTGAGGATTTATGGGACTCGCCCAGTGTCACTCAGCATCATGTTCCCTCCAGCTCATGAGAAAACTAGCCAGGGATAAAGGGACCATCCGGTCCTTTCTCTGGTCCCACGCTCTCTGCCTACACCTCAAGATGTGGGACGTTGAGGGCTGACGGAAGGGAACTTGTGCTTTCTCCTTTCAGTCACCTGAGGGCTCTCCATCTTCTCCTTCTCCTGAAAATGCAGTCATGGTATTGTGCAGTTTGGGAATCTGGTGAGGCGGGAGAATGTTGTAAAGGCTTCCATCTCTCCTCCTTTCCTGAAAACAAGGTGACGCTGGGATCCCGGAGGAGAGGGTTCCCAGTGTGAGCCTTCCATTAGCTGTGACATGAGACCTTTCTGCTCTGAAATGCTAGCACCTGGTAAAGCCTATGAAGGCGTCTTCTCTACTTTCTTTTATATTGAGACTTTCCTTAACACAGAATCGTTAAAATGAAGCGGTATCTTAGATCTACACAGTCCTGTGATTTCCATTTAGTAAACCCAACAATTCAGAAAATAACATTTAAAAAAGATTTCATGGCTCGGCGCCTGTTGCTCAAGTGGCTAAGGCGTCAGCCACGTACACCAGAGCTGGTGGGTTCAAATCCAGCCCAGGCCTGCCAAACAACAATGACAACTACAACCAAAAAATTGGGCGGTGCCTCTGGCTCAGTGAGCAGGGCCCCAGCCCCATATACCAAGGGTGGTGGGTTCAAACCCAGCCCCGGTCAAACTGCAACAAAAAATAGCTGGGCATTATGGCAGGAGCCTGTAGTCCCAGCTACTCTGGAGGCTGAGGCAGGAGAATTGCCAAAGCCCAAGGAGTTGGAGGTTGCTATGACCTATGACGCCACAGCACTCTACCAAGGGTTAATAAGTGAGACTCTTGTCTCAAAAAAACAAAAAAAATAGCCGGGCATTGTGTCGACACCTGTAGTCCCAGCTACTTGGGAGGCTGAGGCAAGAGAATCACTTAAGACCAGGTGTTGGAGGTTGCTGTGAGCTACGATGTCACAGCCCTCTACCCAGGGTGACAGCTTTAGGCTCTGTCTCAAAAATAAATAAATAAATAAAATAAAAAAGATTTCAGCTGTGTTTTGCTTTAAATGACCACTGTTTTAAAGTTCTTGTTAAAGGGCGGCGCCTGTGGCTCAGTGAGTAGGGAGCCAGCCCCATATACTGATGGTGGTGGGTTTGAACCCAGCGCTGACCAAACTGCAATAAAAAAATAGCCGGGCATTCCATGGCGCCTGTAGTCCCAGCTACTCAGGAGGCTGAGGCAGGAGAATCGCCTAAACCCAAGGATTTGGAGGTTGCTGTGAGCTGTAACGCCACGGCACTCCACCGAGGGTTAATAAGTGAGACTCTGTCTCAAAAAAAAAAAAAAAAAAGTTCTCGTTAAAAAGTCTCCAGAAAGTGATCTGTGTAACCAAACCTTAGAAAGACAGAGAAAAAGAGTGATTGAATCTTTCCCCAAGAAATCAGGCCGCAAAAAGATTTTGTGTTAAAAGATAATGCTCAGGAAATGGAAAAATCATAATCTCATACACATATAAAAATGAACACATGTTAAAGATTTTATGTGACTCATATAATGAAGGAACCAGACAGTTATTTTACACATCCAAAGGACAAGTCACATAAAGCACAAATTTATATGGAGTAAAGAAGTATTGATATGAGTTGCAAATGGAAGCAAAGTCAATTATCACTATCAGACAGGGCAGAATTTATATATCTACCAATTACCTGCAAATTACAAAGGGCTCCACAATAGCTCCAATGATGAAGAGATAAAATCTGACAACCCAGCAGACTGTGCTATAGATGAGGCATAGTTTTCCATTGGAACACAGATATCTTTTCTATAATTATAAAGTTATGCTCTGCTTTATTTAATACCCAGACCTATTTCACGGATGTTAAAACTCATTATCATTTTCAGCTCATACATCATGCTGGTAAGTGTGTAATCAGAAAAGCCCGGGGGCAGATATTGAGGGAGGCTTGCATTTGAGTGTTAACCTTCTGACCTCTGAATTCTCTGAGCACTTCCGCTGTCTCTTCTCGCTGTCTCCACCCCTCTCTTAGCTTGGGGCTAAGAACTCTTGACACAAATAACTAACTCTGCCGAGCTGATCAAAAGCAGATGTAGTGAAGGATGTTGACCCCAGATTTCATTGCACTCATCACTGGGTGAGCAATAAATCTCTGAGTTTATATGGCTAGAGACTTTCCTCTGAATTAAAGACCCCTAATCCTTCACATTTGTGGCTGTTAACTGGGAAGAACCTCTTTGCTACTGACCCCTTAATTCAATGTGCTGACAGTTAAGATGCTCTTAGAATAATGAATTGCAGTCTCTCTTCTGACCTCATAGAGCCCCCTCTGAGGATACTTCATGTATATCATCCACCTAAGTCCTTTTTTTACACTAAGAATCACAGCATCTTAGTCCTGGACACATGAACTCTGTCCACCACACCTGTTTTCAGTATTAATTTAATTCATGTGTCCATTGCATTCTTGCCATTCCTAAAAAGGGGTTACCTTAGCATTGATAGATCATTTCAAGTTTAAATATTAATAATAAATCAGAATATTAATTCAACATGTGGCTGTGGCACTAACAAGTTACATGCCTTCACCAACACTCCAACTACTTTTTTTTTTTTTGAGACAAAATCTCACTTGGTCACCCTTAGTAGAGTGCTGTGGCATCTTAGTTCACAGCAACCTCAAATTCTTAGGTTCAAGTGATCCTCTTGCCTCAACCTCCCAAAGTAGCTGGGACTACAGGGGCCCGCCACAACGCCAGGCTATTTTTTTTTTTTTTTTTTAGAGACAGGGTCTCGTTCTGGCTCAGGCTAGTCTCAAACCTGTGAGCTCAGGCAGTCCAACCACCTCGGCCTCCCAAGTGCTAGGATTACAGGCATGAGCCGCCACACCCAGCCTTATTTATTTCTTCATATAAGTGAACTCTGAATCTCTTCGGATTCTATGATGGTTTACAGTGATAACTGGAAATATATTGCGGCTATTGGTATTTATACGATGATATGACAGTAGTTGCTGTGGACGGTTGTAAGTGTGGTTGAAAAAAGGCAGCATACAACCTCTCAGAAATAAGACATTATGTGGGAATCAGAAAGAAATGGGTTTGGATAGCTCCCACCACATAGAACAATCGCATTCATTTGAGATAGAAGTAAATTCCTCCCTCCAAAATGAGCTTTTACTGGGGTAAGTGGCATCTCCAAGGATTCTGAGCTTGAACAGACCTTGATGAGTTTTGAGTATTGGCTATTCCGAAAGGAGATTGTTTATCTCCCTAGCTTCTGAAGAGTGAGAATGGTTATGCTGAGTTAAATATACTCTTGTTCAGTTTCTCCACCTCCAAATTCTTCCTGGCAACATTGAATATAAAAATACAGTGTAATGGAGGGAGATTCAACAAAAACACTGGTCTGATCTCTTCAAAAATACCAGTGTTGGGAAAGATAAAGACTGAGGAACTGGCTCAGATTAACAAACAGTGACCATTAAAGAGACAGGAAAATGAAATAGATCTTGGACCAGTAAAAAAATGCCAAAAACTTCACTATAGGGCATTTGGCAACATTTGAATATAGTCTAAGGCAGCAGTTCTCAATCTGTGGGTCGCAAACTATATTAAAGGGCCACAGCACTAGGAAGGTTGAGAACCACTGGTTTAAGGTTATATAAATGAATATTCTTGCCCTTAGAAAGTACACAATGAGATATTTAAAAGTAAAGGGAAAAGATGTCTACAACTTGCTATCAAAGAGTTCAGGAAAAAGATAGAGATAAAGAAAAAATAAAATAATAAAACAAACGTGAGAAGTAATATAACAAATGCAGGTAAATCTGGGTGAAGGGGATATAGGAATTCTTTACACTGTTGCAACTATTCCTTATGTTTGAAATTATTTCAAAAGATACATTAAAGGGGAGATAATATAGAAATAGTTTAAAAATTCTAAGACAAAATAATTTTGAACCTAAATTGTATATCCAAACTATTAGTCTAATGTTAGAACAACATAAAAATATGTTCATATTGCACGAGTTAGAATATTTCTTAGACCATAAACTTCTCACTAAAATTAACGCTAGAAAATGTTCTCTAGCAAAAAGGAAGATCTGGAACACAAGAAAGGATTATATGCCCAGAAATTAATAAAATGAGTCATTAAGCACAAATAATGTTGCTGTTTTATTGATAGAATCTAGAACAAACAAAAATCCCAAATAGTTTCAGTAAGAAAAGTGGCAGAGACCTGGGGAAGGAGAAAAATCATGCCCATGTTATTCCTGAAGAAGGAGAAAGATAGAAATAGTGATTAACTGTGGACAGGTGAAAGAGATGCTGTATGCTAAAAATTTAAAGGTATCCAGATTGACATCAGCAAAGATCGGGGGATAAGGTGCTCTGAACTTTCTCCGTCCCTATAAAATCAGCTAGAACAATGTCAAAACTTGTCATAATCAACTTTTTCAGAACTTTGGAAAATTAATAAAAGGCTTACAACAACCCAGGGAATATATATTACAGAAAATTGGCTGACACTTGGTAAGAACAGAGAGTAGTTTTACGGGGTTTTAACTTGTCCCATTTCCATGCCCCCTCCTCAGCTCAGCAGTAGCCTTGAAAATGTGAATACCAACAACCTGGCAGCTGTTGGGGAAGTTCTAATGTGGGAATTAGAACCATGTTGGAGCTCATTCAAGGCCATGTCTCCAGAGAATTGTCTTGTCAAAAGCAAGACCCTAACCTGTCTGGTCACTCCTTGGAAGGTCCTCTTCACAAAGCTTATCTTTATTTGACCTGACCCAAAGTTAGCCCAGTGCAAATGGTCCTCTTCTACAAGGGGATTTGTCAGAAATAGTCAGCAGTGACTATTTAATGTTGTGGCTGCCTGGATAGTGGATAACAGTTGGGATAAAAAATAGTCTAACCAAAAAGTTTAAAGGAAAAATCTGGGGAATGACAAATCCATGGGGAATTTTTAAAGGTCTAGAAGGACACAGGCATGCATAGGGCGGTGCATACGCTCAGGAAAGACCTGAGAAGGCCCTAGGCCAGTGGTCCTCAACCTTCCTAATGCCGCGACCCTTTAATACAGTTCCTCGTGTTGTGGTGACCCCCAAATATAGCAACGAAAATAATTTTATGGTTGGGGGTCACCACAACATGAGGAACTGTATTAAAGGGTTGCGGCATTAGGAAGGTTGAGGACCACTGCCCTAGGCTATCACCTGTATCTGACCTTGAGACCCTGTACAATTTCCCTAGCTGAGTGTTAAAGACCTGCCCTAGAATCCATACAGAGCTCCCTGGCAAAGAATAAGAGACTCTTTGGGTCTAGCCATTTGAGGAAATCTCTACCTAATCATTAGCTTATATCTAAGTTAATTGAGCAGAACCTTTGGTGGCCACACATGACTACAGATGTTACAGAATTATTATGTATCTCAGAAAAGTCATTAAAAAAAGAAACTAGAGCTGGGTGTGGTGGCTCATGCTTGTAATCCCAGCTTTTGGGGAGGCTAAGTGGGGGTGGATCGTTTCAGCTTAGGAGTTCAAGACAAGTCCAAGCAAAAGCAAGACCCTGTCTCTACTAAAAATAGAAAAACTAGCCAGGCAGGTGCCTATAGACCCAGCTGCTTAGGAGGCTGAGGCAAAAGGATCTCTTGAGCCCAAGAGAATGATGTTGCTGTGAGCTATGACATCACAGCACTCTACTCTAGGGTGACAGAGTGAGACTCTGTCTCACAAAAACAAATAAATAAATAGCTAAAATGAAAAATTCACTAAAGGGCTTTAACAGCAGATATAAGCATACAGAAGAAAGAGTCAGAAAACTTGAAGATAGGTCAATTGAAATTAACCAGTCTGAGGAACATAAAGAAAAAAACAATAAATAAAACAATAAATAAAACTCAGCACCTGTGGGAAGTCATCATCTAGCATACTAACATATGCATAATGGGAATCTGAACAAAAAGGAGAGAAAGGGACAGAAAGAACAATGGCAAAGGGACAGATACAAATATTGCCCTTATCAATAATTATATTAAACGACTTAGAGAACCCCAAAGACTCCTGGAGGTGATCAAAAAACTATGTCTCAGGATATAAAATCAATGTCCACAAATCAGTAGCTTTTGTATATGCCAATAACAGTCAAGAGGAGAAGCTAATTAAGGACACAGTAGCTTCAAAGAAAATGAAATACCTATGAATATACCTAACAAAAGAGGTGAAGGACCTCTATAAAGAAAATTATGAAATCTTAAGAAAAGAAATAGCAGAAGATATTAACTAATGGAAGAACATACCATGCTCATGGCTGGGAAAAATCAACATTAATAAAATGTCTATACTTCCCAAAGCAATCTACAGATTCAATACCATCCCTATTAAAATGCCAACATCATGCTTTCAAGACTTGGAAAAAATAATTATTTGTTTTGTATAGAAACAGAAAAAAAAACCGTATAGGTTTTTGCCATGGCAGTATAGCAAAGGCAATTCTTAGTAATATAAACAAAGCAGGGGGCATCAGCCTACCAGACTTTAGGCTGTACTACAAAGCCATAATGATCAAAACAGCATGGTATTGGCACAAAAACAGAGACACAGACATCTGGAACTGAATAGAAAACCAAGAGATGAAACTAACATCTTACAGCCACCTAATCTTTGATAAGCCAAACAAGAATGTACACTGGAGCAAAGAATCCCTATTCAATAAATGGTGCTGGGAGAACTGGATATCTACATGTAAGAGACTGAAACTGAACCAGCACATTTCCCCACTCACAAAAATTGATTCAAGATGGATAAAAGACCTAAATTTAAGGCACGAAACAGTAAAAATCCTCAAAGAAAGCATGTGAAAAATACTTTAAAATATTGGCCTAGGGAAAGAATTTATGAAGGAGATTCCAGTGGTAATTGCAACAACAACAAAAATAAACAAATGGGACTTAATTAAACTGAAAAGCTTCTGTTTAGCTAAGGAGACAACAACCAAAGCAAATAGATGACCTACACAATGGAAAGGGATATTTGCATATTTTGAATCAGACAAAAGCTTAATAACTAAAGAGAACTCAAATTAATCAACATAAAAAGAACCAACGATTCCTTTAATCACTGGGCAAGAGAGATGAATAGAACCTTCTCTAAAGAAGACAGAGGAGTGGCTAACAAACATACGAAAAAATGCTCATCATCCCAAATTATTAAAGAAATGCAAATCAAAACCACCCTGAGATATCATCTAACTCCAATGAGAACAGTCCACATCACAAAATCTCAAAACTGCAGATGCTGTCATGGATGTGGAGAGAAGGGAACATTTTTACATTGCTGATGGAACTGCTAAATAATATAACCTTTTCGGAAGGAAGTATGGGGAACCCTCAAAGAACTCAAGCTAGACCTCCCATTTGATCCTACAATCCCATTACTAGGCATTTACCCAGAAGAAAAAAATCCTTTTATCATAAGAACACTTGCACTAGACTGTTTATTGAAGCTCAATTTACAATCGCCAAAATGTGGAAATAGCCTAAATGCCCACCAACCCAGGAATGGATTAATAAGCTGTGGTATATGTATACCATGGAATACTACTCAGCCATCAAAAGATGGAGACTTTACATCTTTTGTATTAATCTGGATGGAAAAAGAACACGTTATTCTTAGTAAAGCATCGCAAGAATGGAGAAGCAAGAAACCTATGTACTCGATTCTTATTTGAGAACAATTAATGACCTAGTATACAATCAGGAGTGGGGGAAGTACAGAGAGGGAAGGAGGGAGGGGGTGGGGGGGTCACAGTGTGTGACACACCTTTTGGGGGTGGAACAATTATAAGACGGATTTTACCTAACAAATGCAAACAATGTAACCTGTTTCTTTGTACCCTCAATGAATCCCAACAATTAAAAAATAATAATTATATTAAATGAAAATGGACTAAACATCTCCATTAAAATACAGGGATCATCAGAATGGCTTTAAAAATATACTCTAAATTCAAAGCATCTACAAAAGACACATTTTTCATTCAAAGACATAAATAGAACAAATAATCAAAGAACCGGAGGAGCTACACTAATATTAGGCAAAATAAACTTCAAAACAAGAATCATTACTAAATAAAAAGGACATTTTTCAATGGTTAAAGAATTCATCTAGAAGATATGGCAAAATTTCATGTTTACATGGATGGAGCTGGAACATATTCTTCTTAGCAAAGTATCTCAAGAATGGAAGAAAAAGTATCCAATGTACTCAGCCCTACTATGAAGCTAATTTACAGCTGTTGTATGAATGGTATAACCCAACTATAACACAAGAATATAGGGAAAGGGGCAAGGGTAGGGAGGGGAGGGGTGAGGTTGGGGCGGAGGGAGGATAATTGGTGGGGCCACACCTACGGTGCATCTTAGAAGGGTACAGTCGAACCTTACTAAATGCAGAAAACAAATGTCTTCACATAATAACAGAAAATGCCAGGAAGGCTATGTTAATCAGTTTGATGAAAATAGTTAAGATTGTATATGAAACCAGCACATTGTACCCCGTGATTGCACTATTATACACAGCTATGATTTAATAATAAAGACAATAAAATAAAAAAAAATAAGAACTTCTTTACTTGCACTTCCCATTTTCATTTATTGTGCCCTTGGAAGAAATCCTTGCCTGATTCATGAAACCTACTCACTTGTTAAAATGCCTTTCCCTAAATTCTCTCTCTAGATATTACCTAAGATAATTGGGATCATAGCATCCTCGTTTCCTCTACCCCATTTATTTTATACTTCTATTTTAGATTTAATTAGTTACTACATCCCATATAGTATTATAAATATTTTTGATATCTGCTTTCCATATATCTATGAGCAGGTATTTGAAAAGTATCTAGTCATTGTAAATACTATTTTTCTCATCACATGGCTGGACACTTTCTAGACAGCCCTTGTATAAAATCCTAGATGAAACAGCCATTAAAAAAAGTGAAATTAGACAACTAAAAAATAATAACAGCTTACATTAGGGCACAACTGATGCTTGTAATGAAATAGAAACTATGACATTGCATATATCTGCTAGATTTGCAATGTGTACATTTGAACAAATTTCACAGTCATGTGAGAGAGCTGAACAGTTGTGTTAGCTTCCATATTCACAAGATAAAACCAAACCAAAGTTTTGAGAAATGCAATATTTTTTGATATAAATAATTTTTCAGCTGGACCTCAGGAAGAAAATGTAACACATGTCACGATCATTCTCAACAGCATCATAGTAGGATTTACAGCAACGGGATTTATGGCCTGTGTCTTATAATACAGCCCGTCCTGCAGCTGATGACTTCTCACTAAAATGGAATTTACTGAAAGAAGTTCTACTGGACATCTGTGTGGTACTGTTTACTTATTGTTCTCAGCTTAGGTTAAATCCTGTAATTATTTCAGGTTATAGTCTAAATTGATAGACTTTAGAAAATCCTTCATAAATTCTTTCACTTAACTCAGCTTTCATATAATGCTGATTGGCGCATTGTTTGAAATAAGATTATTATTACATAGCCTTTAAGAGCACAGCTATATTTTACCATTGGTCAAATCGAGTATATGTATGACATTCTCTTATGAAATTGGGGAGTAAAAAGAAGAGGTGAACCAGATGAATAACAATCATGCCTGGACAAGATAAACAGTTCTCATGACAACCACCAGAATATTAAACGACCGTAACAATTTTATGAGGTTAGAACTAAGGAGTAGAATGAAAGGTGGAGAATCAATGTGGAAGAAATCCCTGCTTCATTGTTTATTACTATGTAGTAAGTATTAAAGCATTTATTAAACTATTGCTTCCAGAATGTGATATTAGATTTGCTCTAATGCAGAATTGAGTTTGTAGGAAATAAGCCTTAGAACATTGCCATTTCTATCTAATTAGTTAATAGATCTAATCTAATTAATTAATTATAAGATCTAATAAGATCACTGATAGTTCATGATAATTAAATAGTAATATCTATTTATAGGGGAGACATTTCCTTTTAATTATTATAGAAAGAGGTCACACAGTGAGTTTTTATAAGCATGGTATTAAATAATTAACAGATTATAATTGAACAAAGAGAGCTTTCATAGGTAAAAAGTTTGAAGTTGTTACTTCCATCCTTACAACAAGAGAGAAGCTGAACAAACTGAAAGTCTGTCTTTTCTTGGACCGATCAGACAAACTGAGATCACATAACAAACCAGCAAAGACAAATCTGGAGAGAGGCTAATCCAGAGTCACAGTCAAGATTTGCAAACCTGGAGCCATAAACTAGTAGGAATATTTAAATGAAAGGAGGTATTCTGACTCTCCCACTTGATCTCCAATCTTCAAAGAAATGCTCAGTTGCTTTCACTATTTTTATTTATGCCACTTTATTCACAAAAATAAATTATCTCCCAACAGGAAGAAAGAATGAAATTAATGCCATAATTAGATTAAGAAAATGCATATTACTTTTCAAGTGTTTTAAGAAAGTAGCATTGTAAGTAAGGAAATACAGTAAGGTGAAATCACTAGTTGAAATGAGGGAATAGTAAAGAGATAGGAATTATTAATAATATAATTAATTTACATCATCATTCCCCCTAAAACTACTAGCAAACTAAAGGAGAAGAAAGGGAAAAAGAAATAAATACAAATAATTTTAGATGCCCCATTTAGTATTCAAAACTTATAGCCCATTTCATTTAGTGTTATTCTTGGATTTTTCATCTATATTTTGTGGCCTTCATTTGTTTTATGGAAATATGTTTGTGGTAAAATAATAACTGTGATAATATAAATTCAGCCCTAATTATGGTTTGCTGTGTATGTTAAATGAGCTAAGGTATAAAAACATCTCGAAGCAACTGCTAAAATACAATGGTCCAATGAGCGTATCTCATATTATTTTGCTACAAATGCATAGTCTGTGAAATGAAGGTTTTTCTTTTCTGCATTACAGCTTATGATTTGCAAATGAAAACACCATTTAAAATGGGCATCTTGGGGGTATATCTCATGATTGCTTTCAATGAGTGCTCAGATCCCTATCTTAAAACTTCATGTACCCTATTAGTCACTGTTGTTCTACCAAGATAGTATTCCCAGTAGACAAATGTGAGTGAAAAACCAAAATATTACATCTAATTTTTTATTTGTAATCAAATTTGAAACAGATAATTTACCTTCTTTTATATTCCATTGCATTCCTGCTGAAAAAGGTAAATTAAATGAGTGGAGAGCCTATATTGAAATTCTGCTGTGTGTTTGGTCTTGAAATACTAGTTGCTTTACTTGTGTAAAAACAGTATCTAAAGAGACATACACTGATAGAGTCACTTTATGTATGAAGTGCGTACTAACTTGGTGCATGATCAGGAATCCACATTTTATTTATTTTATTTTTTGAAATTCTTTTTTTTTTTATTAAATCATGGTTGTGTACATAAATGTAATCATGGGGTACAAAGTGCTGGTTTTATATACAGTTTGAAATATTTTCATCAAACTGGTTGACATAGCTTTCATGGCATTTTCTTCATTATTGTGTACAGACATTTATATTCTACATTTAGTAAGTTTCACCTGTACCCTTCTAAGATACACCATAAGTGTGGACCCACCAATTACTCTCCCTCCACCCATCCTCCCTCCTTCCCTCCCCTCCCTTGCCCCTTTCCCCATATTCTTATGCTGTAATTGGGTTATAGCCTTCGTATGAAAGCTATAAATTAGTTTCATAGTAGGGCTGAGTACATTGGATACTTTTTCTTCTTTTCTTCCATTCTTGGGATACTTTGCTAAGAAAAATATTTTCAAGCACCATCCATGTAAACATGAAAGAGGTAAAGTCTCCATCTTTCTTTAAGGCTGCATAATATTTGATGGTATAATGTACCACAATTTATTAATCCATTCATGGGTCAAGGGGCACTTGGGCTTCTTCCATGACTTAGTAATTATGAATCGAGCTCCAATAAACATTCTGATACAGATATCTTTGTTATAATGTGATTTTTGTTCTTTTGGATATATACCTAGTTGAGGAATTATAGGATTGAATGGCAGTTCTATTTTTAGATTTCTAAGTACTCTCCAGATATCTTTCCAAAAGGACTGTTTTAGTTTGCATTCCCACCAGCAATGTAGAAGTGTTCCCTTTTCTCCACAACCATGCCAGCATCTCTGGTTTTGAGATTTTGTGAAGTGGGATAATTTTATTGGAGTTAGATGATATCTCAAAGTAGTTTTGATTTGCATTTCTCTGATGATTAAGGATGATGAGCATTTTTTCATGTAGGCCGTGCGCCTATATTCTTCAGAGAAGTTTCTCTTCAGGTCCCTTACCCACCCTGAGACACGATCACTTGTTCTTTTCTTGCAAATACGTTTGAGTTCTCTGTGTATTCTGAATATTAAACCTTTGTCGGAGACATAACCTGCAAATATTTTCTCCCATTCGGGGTTTTATCCCAGGGTCTCAAGGCTGGTTCAATATACCAAAATCTATAAATATAATTCAGCACATAAATAAATTAAAAAACAAAGACCATATGATTCTCTCAATTGATGCAGAAAAAGCTTTTGATAATATCCAGCATCCCCTCATGATCAGAACACTTAAGAAAATTAGTATAGAAGGGACATTTCTTAAACTGATAGAGGCCATCTACAGTAAACCTATAGCCAATATCATACTGAATGGAGTTAAATTGAAATCTTTTCCACTCAGATCAAGAACCAGGCCAGGTTGCCCATTGTCTCCACTGCTCTTTAACATTGTTATGGAAGTTTTAGCCATTGCAATTAGGGAAGAAAAGATGACCAAATGTATCCATATAGGGTCAGAAGAGATCAAACTTTCACTCTTTGCAGATGATTTGATTGTATATCTGGAAAATACCAGGGATTCTACTACAAAACTCTTAGAAGTGATCAAGGAATATAGCAATGTATCAGGTTACAAAATCAACACTCATAAATCTGTAGCCTTCATATATACCAACAATAGCCAAGCTGAAAAAACAGTCAAGGACTCTATTCCATTTATAGCAGTGCCAAAGAAGATGAAATATTTGGGAGGAATCCACATTTTAGAAGTAGTTATGTCTGCACTTGAAGTAACTGAAAATTCTATTTGTAATATTTAATTTTATTTTTTCAAATTATTGATATTCAAGAGATATAGTTGTTA